>CAJVPI010001203.1:0-15293 GCA_910592345.1 Paraglomus brasilianum
GTTTATCAGATAATCGATGTGATTATTATCATCATATCAGGGGGTGGTAAATTTGTCGGCCACGAATTATATGCATTTTGGGGGATCTGCCACAAATTATATATATAAATCCGGGATTTATATAGCGACACAAATTATATACAACAAATATACCATAAAATATTTGACGGTTCCTGCCTTTAAAGTAAATGGGATTAAATTTTTATCAAGTCTAACATTAATATTGATAATATTTACCATTAGATTTATTTATTTCTATAATGGCTCTTTTTTTAAAAAAGAAAAAAAAAACACTAAAAATTTTCAAACATAAAAGGCCGGAGAGTCCTATCTAAAAGATCGAGATCCAGGTCGGAATGTAAATCAAGGAAAAGATTATAAGTAAAAATGAGAATAGGCTGGCTCTAGTTCGAAGAGTTAAGTAAAATTGCGAAAATACTAGCCCAGATTCCTAAAACGTACGTAATTAGTCTAAAAATAGACACAAAGTTAGATAGAGAATCACGAGGTACGTTGATCGGGATTATCCGAAAGCTGTGGCGAAACTAGCCCAATTCGAACTAGGCTGTCTAAACTACAACCAATAATTAACATTGTTTCGAATCGATGGCCGACCTTTGAATGGCCGAATATTTGAAACTGCATCTATCCAAAAGCGCATGTGATGCTTTGTATATTCTCTACATTACGGTATCAGATAACAACGCTCCATTCCATTATTTCATCATTAGTGCTCTTTGAGAAATTACAGTCTCCATATTATTGTAACAGACGCCATAATAGCTAACTTATTTTGTTTTGAAAGTGATATCAAGTAGTTATTCAGGCAATCGAATTTACTGAATTATTAAAGATAATAACACATTTATCAACGTTTATTAGGTTATACTCTTTGAACGTCACAGAAACAACGTGAATCATATATCATTGGTGGGTTTATTAATAGATTAAAATATGCAGCTAATATTTACATTGCTTTGAAAAATTCCTTTTTAGTGATACCCCCAAAACTATATAAAGATGTAGCTGCCATATTGTTGATCTCAAAATAATGACGATAAGCAAGTTGAACAATTTGCCAAAAGAACTCAAGGTAGAAATCGCCAGTTACATACCAAATCCTTTCTTTCTTGGATGTTGTTCACGTGATTGGTACAACGTTGTAAATTCTGCGCCGACGCAATATAAATGGATACTTAACAAATATGGCCGCATTCATGCATTGTTTCACGCTGTAAGAATTGGCAAACCATTGCTTAATTCTGAAGTGGCTAAACTTTTATTAAAGTATTCCCATATCAGTCGACACTTTATTCAACGCCTCAAACTTAGTTATGGACAACACGTGTGGGGTAACAATATTTCCAATGATGTATACGAACAGATTCTTAATTTCAAAGAAGGATATAAAAACGACGACCGTAATGACATGCAGTCAATCCGTCAAGTATTGGAAGGGGCAGAAAATGAAAATGTCATAAAAATAATAATTGAAACCTATGGTTTTACACCGTTTCCACCGAGTCCCATTTTCAGAACATATATATTCGAAAATTCTGCGAAATATGAAGATAATCTTCCTCAAAACGGTTATGCAACTGCCTCGGAATTGAAGATCGTGGCTAAGGCGATAATCACTTATCCAAATTTGTTGAATGTCTGGAGGAAAATTGGTTATCATGAGATAACCAACGATTTGGAAAACCCTGTTGTGCAACTCACCCTATTAAATCTTTACTCTACCAGTGTTCCTTCAGGACAAGCAATTGCTGAAAGACTATGCGATTTACAATCAATTGGATTTCCGCCGACTGACACTCTGATTGGAAATGCTCTACTTCTATTCACACGGAGGTTAAACGATGTCGGAGATAGTCTTGTTGAGGCTTTTTGTATTGCTCGGAAAATGTCCAAGGCGGATATTCTTGACCTATGCTTGATAGAATTGCTTGATCCGGCAAGAAATCTTGAACATAATGATGTACTGGATTATATCGTCAACTTGGTTGACAATCCCGAAAAACAAATTCTCTCTGCATTTGAAAAGTATAGTGTTATCGAAGGCAGAAGTAACCTATCTCAATCTCGCACATCCCTTAAATACACACTTGTAGTATATCAATATATGTTAAGGTTTGGTGCAAAGTCTCCGATTGTTAGGTACTTGATGAAAGAAATTATAATTGTTCATACGTGGCTCACCGATACAGGTGATATAGACAAATTGAGAGATGCAGATACTATCCTCGACGAATATTATACTGCAAATGTACCTTTCGATCGATCACTTTTACCGCTGTTTAAAAAATGGTCCCGCGCAAAACCAATTGGCTGTTTATTTGAGGGATATCTCCCAGCACTATTCGGATTTGAGGTCCAACATCGATCTTTTTCGGCGTTCCAAATTCCAGAAGTAGGTGTACTTACGTCACCCACACAAACAGAAGAGTTGCAGCGACTTTGGTTGGAAGACATTCAAAAATGTGTTAAATCCGAAGAATTAGTAAATGATGAATTTACAATGCACGCAACAGAGTTTTTCACTCGTTATCGTTTAATGCACAGTTGTTTTGATCACTGAGCAACTTTATTAAGTCTTTTGGTAGATATTAAATTAAGAAATCGACTTTTTTTTTTCTCTATGTATTATTTCAAGTGCAATTTTATAGGACATTTTAAGGGAATTTATGTATTTTAAGCGCAACACATTATTTTTATTAAAGACAAATACGGGTTATTATGCAGAATTATATTCGGTTAATTACAAATATCGAGAGATTTTGGGAAAGTTAATTAACTATACAATTGAACGCAAACCATGGGCCATTGAAAAGTGGGTCGTTATGTCATCGACTACATAAATGCCATAAGATGGTATGCGCAATGATGCAATTTGTGTGACCTCAGTCTTTATATTTATGCGGGTACTACATAAAGCAGAGCAAGTCGTACAATTCCGTCATTAATTTATATTACACATACAGCCTTATCCGAACTTTCGCTATAAAGAATATCTGCTTATAATAAAGATTGTCTCCAAGCCAGTCTATTTGCTATAAAAAGAGACCTTGGTTATAAGGAATTTCTGGTTATAAGGAATATTTTTTCGGTCCCGTATAATTGTTATAACCAGACTGTGTTCGAAAAATAATATACGGCTTTATCGGGATAGTGCAGTATTTCATGTTCGGCAATGTCTCCCATTCTTGTATGCTCCATATTTTTCCAAATTACAAGTTCATTTTTTTTAGATACTATAGGCGTCTTTCTTGTACACAAGGTTTAATTGGGTGCAAAATCGCGGCATCTAGCAATTTTGGCCATTCATCGTTGCTGTAGATCAACGCATTCAACAGTATATGTATACATTTATAAGTAATTCCTCGAAACCAGTTTACGTATTTTACAAGGGAATATTAATATATGTGTGTGTTGTGTCTGAGAACCCATTCACTTAGTCCAGAACTCGGTCCAGAACTCCCCAACTGAGGTACAACATGTGTAACAGAAAACTTGAATTAGTTATATATTACGCATAAATAGCAAGACAATGTAGGATCCAAATTTCATGCCCAGACAAAATCTATCTCATACGTACACGAGTCGTTTTTTAATCATGAGTTTAATATTAAACGGAAAGTTTAGGTATCAAGGATGCACAATAACTAATCTGTTGATAATCTATCAACGATTAAAGTACTGGATGCAGAATAAACGGTATCCCTAGCGATCAAAACGATAGTCGCGACATTTAATTTGACTCATTTAGAAACAACAAATCGAAATTTATTTTGTTCGAAAAGCAATTGGACTTCCCAAACCTTATTCTGCCAATACTTTTTCATACAGTTTATTATTGTTAGCTTTAACTGGTGTGACTTTTGCCAATTGACGCAAACTTTACAAGGCCATCATTCAACAGGCTCGATATTTCTATACCAATGGACAAAAACTTTGCGTACGTAATTCCGTTACAAAACGAAACTATACGGGTTAACTATGCTGAAAATTTGATCGCTTAACATACTTCTTTTCCCTTTGACAGGCATATGCCGCATTTATGAACGAATGGAACACATACATATAAAATTTAATTGATATTTTAAATTTCATACAGCATATCTTATCTTGTAGCTGTCAACCCCAACGGGGAATAAACAGTTTAGTGAAGACGGTTCGATTTTGAAAAGAGATAATTAGAATGCTGATGCATGCAGCAAAAGCGGACGGATGCTGCTTTTATTGATGGTTAAATCTTTTGATTGAGAAGAGCAATCGAGAGACATAGTATTTGTTTTATTTTATCAATTGTATGCGCACAGACGCATGGTGACCTACATAATTGCTACAATAACTCGCCAACTTGGAATAGGAAACCCAGATGATAAGAGCGTATTATTACATACAGAATATTGTTAATAATAAACTGAACCATTATTTTTTTTTTAATCATAAGGTGAAGTAGTTATTACAAATTAAAGTCATTATATACAGTAATAGTCGGAACTTCCAAAGTTGGAGAAGACTGGACACCGGACATTGGAAACCCGTCCCATGTCCAATATCATAATTGCCCGATCAAAATCAATGGGATGCTTGCATACTTTGTATCCTTAATACATATTTATTTAAAACTCTATATGGACTAGGTAGAAATAATTCGTGTAGTTTCCACTTGGTAGCTTCATTATCTGCAGGACAATGAAGTATAACAACTCCTCCCATTCATAACATTATTTTGGATTCCTAACAACAATCCTAATTGTCCAATGGATGACCTTCGGATATAATGAAAAATACTAAAAACTGCGCCTCATACATCCCAATTATTCAGTGTCCGATGAAGGACATATTCATTGCCCAACTTAGTAAATATAACGGATTCCATGGTTCAGGGATAATTTGTTATATTGATATTGTAAAATCCGGCCGGTTTATAAATCCGCCCTTTAATTACGGTTCCAGGAAGAACACCATACTAAGTGCATAGATATTGTTATACCGAGTATCTTGACCAGCAAAAGAGGATGAATAATATAATTGCTACACAAATTTAAGTTGTGGAATACAGTATATAGATTGTATATATTAATGAGCTTTAGTTCTTTTTAGTATATCTAACATAACAAATAGTGTCAAATATAAACTATTTACGTTCTATTTATTACAGGGTGATCGGACTTTAAATTAATACGTAACATTTATAGTATGTTATGATACCCAAACTGTGTCGATGAATGCCCGGGAATAATGATTGTAAGCATGATCACAAAATGCAGTATGTAACAATAAGATCTGTTATATGATGTAATAATAGAATCTGCTATATACTATTTATGTACCAATAAAAAACTAAGGTTTTCTTTGTAATACTACTGTATATCGATATAGAATCCGCTAACTTGTTTAGGGTTCGGCTATTGCTGGTTTGCCCCATTATGATTAACCCCATTAGAATTGGTCAAGTGACAAATGTAGTGCGACAGATTGCATAAAACTTGTAAATTTACGCCATTTCTTCTAGGTAAAGGGTTAGAAAGTCCCGATGAATACACAGGCAACTTGAAATTGTTTGGAAGAAAATGGACTATACGAGGCTTGCCGTTACATCTTCATCCCGTTCAGTTTGCTGGACGGGAATTAATTAAAGTCGTTAACAAATTAATCGATGGGATTCAAATTGACCGATACGCTTGTTGGAGATGCTCTAATATTGTTCGTGTATTGGCTATACTCTCTATATAAATATAGGCGAAAATATTTGATCGAAGGTTTTGCCATGAATTTTACTTGCTGCGGCCGGTGATCCCAAAATAGATATCAAAGATGTATTGCATCATTAATTTATAGTTTCATTGTGCGCATTTCGCTACACACATTGTGTTCCCTGCATCAATACTTAAAATCACATGCTGATCATATGTGAATGCGAATTACTTCATATCCTTAAAATACGACTTTATCCAAGTGTGACATCGAGCATCAGACAAATTTGTACTTTCATTCCCAAATTTGGTAAAATTATTGCCCGGTGAAATACATGACATGTTTTTGCTGACCATTTTGGGCAGCTTGCTTTAGGACCCTGACCTGTTTCAGTAACCTAATTGCAGCTGTTAATGAAATTTTTGTTTGCGAAACGTCTGCCAGTCCATTATATTCCACTTGGCAGAAGCTGAGATTAGAAGCGTAAACGGAGAAGGCTTTATCATCATGAAGCGATTTGACGTCTTACTGCTCCCCCTTTTCAGAAAACATACTTTTTATTTACTTAGGTAGGTATGGTAAAAACTGGCATTAGCATGTGAATAAGTCTTTTGCTATTGAATTTATCAACTATAAATTATCTTATTATAATAATAAAAATGGTAACTGCGTTAGTTCATCGAGCCAAGCGTTGGCTGATAGTTTCAGCTGTATGACAATCACATTTTGTATCATGTGTTATACGAATTATCGCGTAAATAGCATCAACCTGTTCAAACTGTCACCTGTGCCTTCAACTTGATGTTGTATTCAAGATGTTACTGTATCAGCAGTTGTCATTCATACTGCGTCGTTGGAAATATATAAAGGCTTTAACCAAATATGGTATTCAAGGGATCTATCAAGTCATGCGCCCATAGATTGCCAAATTTGTATTTATAATTCCTAATTTGATTAGCTCGATAAACCTGGTGACACGCTATTATTATTATTCTTCTTCTTCTTATGTCATGCCTAATACCTAATACAGAATGCCCGCCAGGGCCAGCTCCGGATAAACTCAGTTACTAAAACAAGGATGGATGTTCAGGAAAATCCATTGTCTCTCATATTAATACACGCAAAAATTCTAATAATAGTTTCAACCTTACACGATACCTTAGTTTGCGAGACTTATAGCCCAGTCGAACGCCAGACAAGAGATATATTAATTAATATGGCACCTCGTGGTTCTATAAAGCAAGCGTAAAACCCCAACAGATTATGAAGTTTACCAAATTTGTGATTAATAATGCACTGGGTCTACGACGCGGCTACACAGTTTCTAATAATAGGTAAGGTTACACGGTTTCACACATCACATGAGACTCACAATCGTCAACTGACCCTTTCACTGCTGCCAAATTCTTTTTTAAGACTTATATACGCAAAAAAATGATATAAACTCACAGCCCTCCTCTTCGCTTCGCTTAAGATCATGGCGGTGAGCAAATTGAGCAAATTGAGCAAGTTGCATATAGAACTCAAGGTAGAAATTGCGAGTCACGTGGAAACTCTTTACTCTCTTGGATGCTGCTCACGTGATTGGAACATCATAATAAATTCACCACATACAAAGTACAAATGGTTACTCAACAAATACGGCTGCATTCATGCATTGTCTCACGCTGTACGAATCGGTGAACCGTTGTTCAATTTTGAAATGGCTAAACTTTTATTTAAATATTCCCATATCAGTCGACATTTTGTTCAATGTCTCAAACTTGAATATGGAAAGCACGGCGGGTGGGGTAATAATATTTCCAACAAGGTATACGAAAGTATTCTTAATTTCAAGAAGGAATATAGAAGCGACAACCGTAATGATATACAGTCAATTCGTCAAGTATTGGAAGGAACAGGAAACGAAGACGATATCATAACAATAATTGAAAACTACGGTTTTACACCGTTTCCGCCGAGTTTCATTTTCAGAACGTATATCTTCGAACATCTTGCCGAATATGAAGATGAGCTTTCACAAAATGGTTATGCAACAGCTTCTGAATTGAGGATCGTGGCAAAGGCGATAATCACTTATCCAAATTTGCTGAAAGTCTGGAGGAAGATAGGCTATCACGAAATAACCGAGGATTTGGAAAACCCTGTTGTGCAACTCACCTTACTAAATCTTTATTCAACTGGTGTTCCTTCAGTCCAAACAGTTGTTGAAAAATTACGCAATTTACAATCAATTGGATTTTCACTGACTGACACTCTGGTTGGAAATGCTATCCTTCTATTCAAAGGGAGGTTAGTCGACGTCGGAGAGAGTCTCATTGAAAGCTTTTCTATTGCTCGAGAATTATCTAAGGGAGACATACTTGATATATGCTTGATAGAATTGCTTAATCCGATAAGAAATTTTGAACAATACGATGCACTAGATTATATCATCAACTCGATTAACAATCCCGAAAAGCAAATACTCTCTGCATTTGAAAAGTACAGTATTGTCGAAAATGGAAACAACCCATTGCATTCCCACTCTCACAGATTCCTTAAATATTCACTTGTAGTGTATCGATACATGTTAAAGTTCGGCGCACAGTCTCCAGTCGTTAGATACTTGATGAAAGAAATTGTAATTGTCCATACACAGCTTACCAATATGGAAAATGTAGACAAATTGAGAGATGCAGATTCTATCCTCGACGAATACTATACTGCAAATGTACCTTTCGAACAATCACTTTTTTCGCTCTTCAAAGAATGCTTGCGCACAAAACCAATCAGCTATTTATTTGAAGGATATCTGCCAACGTTGTTCGGATTTGAAGTCCAACATCAATCATTTTTGATAACCAAAATCCCAGAAGTAGATGCACTTATGTCACCCACGCAGACGGAAGAATTGAAGCAACTTTGGTTAGATGACATTCAAAAATGTATTAAATCAGAAGAATTAGTAAACGGCGAATTTAGTAAACAGGTTACTGAGTTTTTTACTCTTTACGATCTGTCACATAGCAGTTTCGATCATTATGAGCAGCTTTATTAAGTTTATTGGTAGATATACTAATTAAGAAATTGATTTTTTCCTCTATGTATTATTTAAAATGCAATTTTTATGGACAAATAAGGGTAATTATGCAGAAAATATATTCGGTTAATTACAAATGTCGAGTGGTCTTGGGAGAGGCTAGTTAACTTTACCTTGAAAAGTGTTTCGTCTACAAATACCATACATGCAACAATGTAATTTGTGTGACCCAGGAGGAGAGACTTGCAGAGTCGTACAATCCCAACGGGGAAGATAGTAAATCTTTTTGATTAAGAAGAGTAATCGAGAAACATACATAGTCTTTTTTTATTTTATTTTGTCAATTGCATGCGGGAAAGTTCGGAGATTTTTTACGCACAGACACATGGTAACCTATATAATTCGTCAACTACGAAATAATGAACTCAGCTGATAAGAGCGTTATTATTACATCAGAGTATTATTAATACAGTAAACGAAGGCCTACCGTGAATAAAGGGCCGTAATGTTATTAAATAGCTGCTCTTACCCCCGAAAATTATATGAAACATGCAGTTTGTGATTACTTGGACAATTGTTATCATCGTAGATCACTTTGCATTGGTTTTAAGGCGCAACCAAACGTCTTCATGAATAATAGCCCCTTATATGATAATGACTAAACCGTTATCTTTGTAATCATAAAGTAAATTAGTGGTTGCAAATAAGTATTGTATACAGTAATAGGGATTTCACGGTCCGGGCAGACAATCTGTTATATTGTAAAAATTCGGCTTATAGATCAGCTTCCTTCAATTAAGTAAGCTTTTGGTTCCAAGAAAGAACTTCGTACTAAGTAAATCTATTACATCGATAGTCTATTATGCCGACTATCATCGTATCTTGGTTAGCAAACTCTGGTAGATTAGATTTTGATGCAAGAAATATATACGCCAACAAGGGAGATAAAGAGTTGGTCAGTTTTTAATTAATAACTAGGTTAATTAATAATGTCAACGAGAATTTGTTTGATATTATACCTTTCTCAGTAATCTACAGTATTATTTGTAATGCATGTTGTGCAACTGTTGAATAGTTATTGGTTTTAGAGTGAGCCTTACTTATTGACAAGCACATATGAATTGTTCTTAATCTGTAACAGTAGTAACAGTGGGATTGATTATGGTAAGCTCCGCAGCCCGCCAAAAGCGCCGCTTTTCCGGCTCCAATAATTCAATCGTTGATACAACGTCGCTTTTATTTGTCCGTTTTGCTAACTAAAGCGTTTAAACTTCTCTCCCCCTCAGAATTAAACCAGGAGATACTTAATCAAAGAAATCATAAACAGCTCGCCAATACCAAAGATTCAGACAAACAAAGATGCAGATATTATCCTTGAATGTGTTTGTTCGAAGTCCGATATCAATCATTTTTGACTTTCAATTCCACAAGTAGCAATCAGAAAAGTTGCAGCGACTTTGGTTAGAATACACTCACAATGTATTACTCTACTCTTTACAATTTGTTGCGCCGTAGTCTTGATTATGAGCGACTCTACTAAGAAGCTCGTGAATAAATTAAGATTGATTCTTTTTTGTGTGGAACCAAGAGGCTAATACAAACAAGTCTTTTCATTGTGCTGATGTCTTCAGAACGTTGCTGTACTGTATAAAGTGTATTTTGGTTCATTGTAGATTTCCCTATTAGTTTTTGTCATTAGTGATTAGTAATATTACAGCTGACATTTTGTTGTTTACATGATCTTTACGTTTGTGTTGTTGGCGGCATCCGTGTTACCGGGAGAACAGTGGATGATAGATCTAATATAATTGCTACACAAATTTAAGTTTATCCATTGCATGAGGTTTTATATAAACGTATTAATTGGCTTCGGTTCTTTTTAGTAACAAGGGTATCATACATAAACTATTTACGTTCTGTTTATTACAAGAAAAAAGCAACAGAGATATCTGAGGTTATCAGCGCTTTAAATTAATACGTAGCATTTATGATACTCAGATTGTGTCGATGAATGCCCGGGAATAACATATGCATGATCACATGCTGTGTTTGTGTAGCAATAGGATCTTTTTTGTGCTAACAAAAACTGACGTCTTCACTGTATATCGATCGCCAATTTGTTTGGTCCGGTTGTTTCCGTTCGTTTGTTCCATTATGACATTATGATGTTGTGTTAGAGGTCAAGTGACAATTGTAATGCGACAAAATTGCGATAATATCATAGAAACTTGTAAATCTGCGCCATTTCTTCTGGTTAAGGGGGTTAAAAAGATGTTTACCTCTGATGGATACACAGACGACTTGAGCTTGAATATTATCGCACGGCTTATCGGAAGAAAATGGATATTATAAGGTAGTAGGCAATTTTAATGACTGGTTATACGAGGCTTGTTGTTACCGTTCAGTTTGCTGTAATTAATTCAAAGTCGTTGACAAATTAAGCGATTTGATATTATTTGAGCATTAGCCACACTTTTATCTATGAAGCTATTGTGTGGCTTTGCCCGCCGCGGTGTATCACAAAATAGATATCAAAGGGTGTGATCTATTTTTGCATCGTCGTTAAATCAATAATAGATTCGTTTCTGCATCGATTTTCACATCGATAAGTTGTTGTATATAAATAGGAGTGATTGTAATTAATGTTTGTTCTAAATACAACCCATGACCGTCACACTTAATTGTTCCATCTAACTATATTAATATCATATAAAAGATTCAGTGCTCCCTGTGTGACCAACAACTCGTACAGATCATTATAATAAGTTAGTATACTAATAATAAATGGCGGCGCCTTTTTTCTTCTGTTATTCGCACTTTAGAGATCTGTTTATTATTATGCGATGTACTATTTTTGATAGATCAGCTTTAATATATCCTTAAAAGTAGTTTGACCCTTTTCACGTTCACTGCTGCCAAATTCCTTGTTGGAATTCTTATAGAAAATAGTATATAAATGACCCTTTCCCCGCTTAGCCCAGAAGCATGATGATGAATAAATTGCCTGTAGAGGTCAAGATAGAAGTTGCGAGTCACGTGGAAACTCTTTACTCTCTTGGATGCTGCTCACGTGATTGGAGCAGGATAATAAATTCACCACATACAAAGTACAAATGGTTACTCAACAAATACGGATATATTCATGGATTATTTCACGCTGTCAGAATCGGGGAACCATTGTTCAATTTTGAAATGGCCGAACTTTTATTAAAGTATTCCCATATTAGTCGACATTTTGTTCAACGTCTCAAACTTGAATATGGAAAGCACGGCGAGTGGTGTAATAATATTTCCAACAAGGTATACGAAAGTATTCTTAATTTCAAGAAGGAATATGGAAGCGACAACCGTAATGATATACAGTCAATTCGTCAAATATTGGAAGGAACAGGAAACGAAGACGATATCATAACAATAATTGAAAACTACGGTTTTACACCGTTTCCGCCGAGTTTCATTTTCAGAACGTATATCTTCGAACATCTTGCCGAATATGAAGATGAGCTTTCACAAAATGGTTATGCAACAGCTTCTGAATTGAGGATCGTGGCAAAGGCGATAATCACTTATCCAAATTTGCTGAAAGTCTGGAGGAAGATAGGCTATCACGAAATAACCGAGGATTTGGAAAACCCTGTTGTGCAACTCACCTTACTAAATCTTTATTCAACTGGTGTTCCTTCAGTCCAAACAGTTGTTGAAAAATTACGCAATTTACAATCAATTGGATTTTCACTGACTGACACTCTGGTTGGAAATGCTATCCTTCTATTCAAAGGGAGGTTAGTCGACGTCGGAGAGAGTCTCATTGAAAGCTTTTCTATTGCTCGAGAATTATCTAAGGGAGACATACTTGATATATGCTTGATAGAATTGCTTAATCCGATAAGAAATTTTGAACAATACGATGCACTAGATTATATCATCAACTCGATTAACAATCCCGAAAAGCAAATACTCTCTGCATTTGAAAAGTACAGTATTGTCGAAAATGGAAACAACCCATTGCATTCCCACTCTCACAGATTCCTTAAATATTCACTTGTAGTGTATCGATACATGTTAAAGTTCGGCGCACAGTCTCCAGTCGTTAGATACTTGATGAAAGAAATTGTAATTGTCCATACACAGCTTACCAATATGGAAAATGTAGACAAATTGAGAGATGCAGATTCTATCCTCGACGAATACTATACTGCAAATGTACCTTTCGAACAATCACTTTTTTCGCTCTTCAAAGAATGCTTGCGCACAAAACCAATCAGCTATTTATTTGAAGGATATCTGCCAACGTTGTTCGGATTTGAAGTCCAACATCAATCATTTTTGATAACCAAAATCCCAGAAGTAGATGCACTTATGTCACCCACGCAGACGGAAGAATTGAAGCAACTTTGGTTAGATGACATTCAAAAATGTATTAAATCAGAAGAATTAGTAAACGGCGAATTTAGTAAACAGGTTACTGAGTTTTTTACTCTTTACGATCTGTCACATAGCAGTTTCGATCATTATGAGCAGCTTTATTAAGTTTATTGGTAGATATACTAATTAAGAAATTGATTCTTTCTCTGTGATTATTTCAAGTGCAATTTTTATGAGAATATTCCAAGGGTATTATTAAGAGTAACTATGCAAAATATATATTCGGTCGGTCAATCGCAAAGTCAACTTCTGCATAATTGTATTCTGTTAAGATTTAAATAAACGAATTGTGTATTGCTAACAATTTTATTCAGTAAACTCAAACTATATTCGAAAACTCTTATACAAAGAGGGCCGCATTTCTTGTCAGCCTGTTAGGTTATTAATATTTTCTTTACTATTGTGCCAAGCAATTTAGGTCGACCACTCTTGAATCTCTATATAGTAACGTTAAATCTGTGGGTTTGAACTAAGACTTTTATTATTAGACTCGGAACTTGCTCATTTCATTCAAATCTCCAGATCAATGAGCATTGTATGTATCGCCAAAAAGAAGAATCGTATGACACATCTGATCGACTAATGCTTATTATCGCTTACAAAAAGTTGTCGAAGAAAGATTTATAATAGTATGATTAAACTATACTATTCAAAAAAGTAATTGTAATATTCGATGTATAATATTGACTATCCGTAGGCCATATGCCTGATCATAATCATTCGACAAATTGTTCATAAGTCATGTTTGTAATATGATTAATTTGACATAGAATAGTCGTTAACTTGTATGACTGGTTCAAAATTGATGATTCGTCAAATATTAAACGTCAATATAATTGATTTTCGATAAGATTTCAAACGACATAGACAATACATAATAGTATAACGACGGTGAACAGTACACTACTATCCTATCATTTTCGTTCATCACTTGAACAAATCCTTTGACATCTGGCATGATAATTCCCGTATTTAGAATAAATTAATCGGGGCTGGGTAATTTCCTGTCGTATCATCGGTGATTCGGACGCTAAAATGAATAAACGCACTTATGCTTAAACTAATTTTGTTCAAAGTCCTAAATACCATGAATCGATTTTCCGTAACGAGCGAATTTTGCATCCTCACCAATCGAAGAATTATATCTAACGTATTTAGTTCAAAGCTCATTTCTTTAATCGATTTGGCCATTACCAACTTATTTAAAGCATTTTTGCATAATAACATGTTGTACAAGTGTATTCCTATTCTTCAGCTGCTCAAAGCAAAAAAATTTTTTTCGCAATATACGCTTTGATTGCGCTATTTTAATACAATCGAAGAATAACCACTAACGTATTTAGTAACTCAAACCATATTTTCACAATGCAATGCTTGCTTACAATTGTATTGCATCCCGCACCAATAAAAGAACAACCACCGATCGTTACTTCCTTGTAGAATAATCGAAAAATCAAATGGAACATATCTGGGATGTGCTTCCGGAATTCTGAATGTCACTTATGGTGTGCCAATGAATTAAATTTGGTAGAATTAGCCGAGTTTCTTGAATTAAAATACCTCAATGAATAATAAGTGGTAAGAGGCCAAAGCTTAGTTAGAACTGCTTCAGATAGTCAAGTAAGATGTAATTGTAAAGGTGCATGTACTAATGGCTGTAGAAAAACCAAGCAGAAATATACAACGCTATGTCATAAGATATTGTAACTGTCTTATTATTAAAATTTATTTATACTCTGTTGTATTTCGAAGTAAATTAGTATACTTACTCAGCAGATTTCAGTCGGTAAAAAAATTGCTTATCACTAATCGGTAATTTTGTTTATTTTATTTTTATTTTGGGGACCTTGGACGAGATTTACATAGCATAGTGACGGGATTTAAACACATATTGTATGTCCATTTGGAGTTTATGTCCATTCGGAATGGACATATGTCAGATGGGAATTTGTGTCCATTCCAAATGGACATATGTCTATTCGGAATGGACATATGTCAGATGGGAATTTACGTCCATTCCGAATGGACATGTATGTCAGATTGGAATCATCAAGACAATCAGATAACAACATTATAAAATTATTTTATTAACATTACAATATTAACTCTACTGCATATAAACATGTTATAATACACAGAA
>CAJVPI010001204.1:0-15282 GCA_910592345.1 Paraglomus brasilianum
TACAATATTAACACCGTGCATTTCTTATAATTTAGATACTCAAACTCTTTTTTGAATAAATTTGTAATTCAACCGGAATTATATTTAAAGGTTCGAATTATACGATGTGCTTCAACGTATGTGGGTTAACAAGATGTCGAAGTAAAATCGTGCACGTTTACTGTAGCTGCCTTTGCCGGAGTAGATCATTTGACTATGTAATAAACATTGTTTATTAAAAAGTAAATCTTGAGACCAATGTTTTATGAAATTTGTAACGAGTTTCGTCCTGAATAAAATACGTACAATATTCGAGTTCTGTTCGAGGCATTTCAGCACCAGCCGGATGATGCGTGCTTCCTTGACATTGTTTTCATACCCAAATCAATGCAGTCACAAATTGGGAATATCTTATTGTGAAACAACTAGTCCGTTGTTGGATGCAGAAACTTGCATCGTTACGGGGCGTGAAGGCTATGAGCAATATCATGAAAAGAGTGGCGATATGTCTTTGAGGGATATACATGGATTGATGATTATTCATCACTTTGCGTAATACCGTGGAATGACCTAAGGTTCTAGTTCTTACGGGAGTTTCAGATTCGAGCAGGTGCTCGCATCTCTAGGATTCTTGTCTGTATTCTAGCATGAAGTGGCTATCGCGTCTACCTGCATCAGTTATGACCAGATTTGGTAATGTTTTGAGGTACTAAATTTGGTAAGGGAGATAGTTTAGCACTCAAGAGGAGGTAAATTACCCTAACCTAACCTCCCCCAATCTATTGCCAAATTTGGCAAAATACCTACTACTAAATGAACACATACAAAGAATTCGTAGAATTTACATACTGGTTGGCCACCCCCACATTAAAATAGCACGCGTCAAGAGTAACGTACACGTAACTGTAAATCGGAAAAATTGATGTCTTACTGGGCTCAACAGGTTGTCTGGAAAACACGGATTTTAGCAATCTTCCTAAGCTCTTACTATTACTTCACAGAAATGGCGCTTTACGCGTAAGCTGCGCATAATTCGCGTAAACCATACAACAAGATTGCGATTGGAGTTGCTTACTATTCTAGCCACTACTTCTGATTGCTTATAATTTTAGGTCATAAATTTACTTGTCCAATAACATAAAATTCTCAATCAAGAAGACGAGCATTTTTCATGGCATTATTATTAACCACAAAACGCACCATAACCACCATATATGTGCACTTTATAATGGGTCATCCTTTCATTTATTCCGTACAGATCGACTATAAAAAAACATAATGATCAATTTCTTGCTTTACGAATATACTTTTTACATTAATAAATATCAAGTACTGTAATAAATAAAAACCGCTATATCGAACATTGTCTGAGTTTGCTATATCGGTTTTTCGATAAAACGGATTGTCACGATATAACGGACTTTATGCCTGTCCCGCGGAATCCGTTATATCGACTTTCACTGTGTATTTAATCGAGTAAGTTTTCTTTTTGAATGAAACAATGAATACAACTTTCCTTTATTAATATTATATACACAGCACAGTAAAGTCCGGTTTAATGAAGGTCCAGTTTAACGAAGATGGCTTTATAACGAAGTTTTTTTATAAAAATAGAGTCCGCTTTAACGAATAGTCCACATTAACGAAGTCAGGCGATGGAACGGAGCATTTCGTTAAATCGGACTTTACTGTGTATCTCCAGCACAAAGCGAACGAGACTTTTTTGACTTGCACGTGAGAAAAAACTTTTCAATTATCACGTTGTACAAATCATTGAATATAGTTTATTCAACCTTTCCCAATTGACAGATAAGGATGAAAGAGTCAAAAGACGAGAAGAAATCGATCACATCAAGTAGTAATAAAAAAAGAAAAAGAGAGAGCGAATTAAAAGATGCTGGCATAAAGGAATCCAAATCTAGTCACAGAGATAGCAAAAAGAAAGGAACAAAAGTGAAAAAATCAAAAACAGTGAAATCCAACGATAAGTCTAACTCTACGGAATCAGATAAGGAAGGGCTAGACACAGCTGTCGAGTCTCATACAATTAAGGAGGGAGGGCGAGTGAAAAAATCAAAGAAAACAGAGGGATCCGTCGACATATCCAATTCTACGAAATTGGCTAAAAGGAAGGGACAAGAAGCGCCTGATCCTGAGTTTAAAAAAGCGAAAAAATCAAAGAAAGCAAAGGGATCCGTTCAGATACCTGATCCAAAGGAGTCGGATAAGAAGAAAAGGCAAGATGAACCTGGTGATATTACTGTTGAAGTCTCTGCAATCAAGAAGGAAGCAAAAGTTAAAAAGTCAAAGAAAATAACGGAATCCAATTCTACGAAATTGGGTAAAGAAAAGACAAGCGAAACGCCTTGTGATTTTACTATTAAACCTTTTGCAAATGATCAAGCAACAATAAATTGTAAACCTAAAACAGTCGTAGAAGAGGAACCAGGTGTACATACGAAAGCATCTTGGAAGGATTACTATTCAAAACATGGCATTGCAGTAGACAGTGAAATTGATATTCCGCCGATAATGTCGTTCTCGCAGTTGAATGTCAACGCGCATGTCAAGCAAGTTCTCGGCCGATTTAAAGAGCCAACTCCAATACAAGCCGTATGTTGGGGGATTGGCTTGAGTGGCAGAGACGTCATTGGAATTGCAGAAACTGGGTAGGATGACTTTTTTTTATTCAGGCTATCTTCAAACTTTGATATGACCGTCATTAATGACCTCCCCTCCCCTCTCTCTCTCTATCCATACAAGTTCGGGTAAAACTCTTGCTTTCTTAGTTCCAGCAATGACCCATATTTCGAGATCCAAAGATAACTTTATAAAAACAAAGGTACTGATACTTGCGCCTACGCGGGAGCTTGCTCTGCAGATTGAAGCTCAATGTAAAGAATTTGAGAAAACGTGTGGTTTCAAGAGCCTTTGTGTTTACGGCGGAGTACAGAAATCAATACAACGTCAAGCTCTGCGCGAGGGAGCACACATACTAGTAGCCACTCCTGGCCGCTTAGTGGACTTTGTCAATGAACGTAGTTGTGACTTGAGCGGAATCTCGTTTCTTGTTCTAGATGAAGGTATGTTTTTGGACTTGTTGTATGCGCTCTTTTCTTTACCAAATCCTAAGTGTTTTTGTGATTACTAGCTGATCGGATGCTCGATAAGGGTTTCGAGGACGTTCTCCGCCTGATTGTTTCAAAATTGCCCAAAAAACGACAAACGGCCATGTTCTCAGCCACCTGGCCCGAACTTGTTCGCCGGTTGGCGCATGATTTTTTGTGCAATGCGGTTAAGGTCAATATTGGATCAGAGGAATTGTCTGCTAATAATAATATCAAACAAATAGTAGAAGTCCTAGAGGACAGAAATCAGAAAGAAGGTCGACTCTTAAGAATTCTTAATCAATATCACAAGAACGGAAACCGAGTGCTGATCTTTGTACTTTATAAAGCCGAGGCGATTCGTTTAGAAAATGCGCTTGTACGTCAAGGGTTTGAAGCACAAGCCATTCATGGTGATAAGAACCAATATCAACGCATGCAGGCTCTCCAAGCTTTCAGGGACGGTTACTCGCCATTGTTAGTGGCCACTGATGTTGCATCGAGAGGATTAGACATACCAATGGTTGAATACGTGATTAACTACACGTTTCCATTGACTATAGAAGACTATGTTCATCGCATTGGTAGAACTGGGAGAGCCGGCAAGACGGTTCGTATTAACTTCTGAACTACTGTTTATGTTTCGCTAGATGTCTTTATTGTTGGCTAATAGTGAATATCTTTGATAGGGCATTTCTCATACTTTTTTTACATCATATGACAAAGCTCACTCGGGAGAGTTAATAAATGTTCTAAAATCTGCAGGCCAGTGTGTACCTCCCGAGCTAATGAAATTCGGAACTACCGTCAAGAGGAAAGAACATTCAGCATATGGTGCCTTTTATAGAGAAATTGATCCTAATGTCAAGCCTACTAAGATCAAATTTGATGAATATTAGTAGAATGGCGGTGAGGTTATTTTTCTTTTTCGGGTAAAACATGTGCATATTAGATAACTCTAACAACATGTAAGAGAACTATTGTAATTAACCCGAAGAAAAAGAGGGTAGAATTCCTTCTAATTTGCGGATGGCAATATGAAGCATAAACGTATCATACGTTAACTCGTGCCACCGAAGAATTGGCAACCGGAACAATGAAATAAACTTTAACTTAAACTGCTCTTTGACAAAATGCAACCAAAGTAACTTGTGTGAGTATCTTCCAAAGGGATGAAGAGTATAATGCGGAAAAGTGTTCTAATAACTTTTTCAATTCTTTATCGTTACAATTCCTACCTTTTGCCGACCAAAGCCAGGGTTGAATGTCCAGTGTCATATCAACTACCAGAACATGGTTTCTTTAGCGCTTGATATTTAAAGAACGTGTAAGTCCTGTTTACACTGAGATTGTGTGTTAAACGTATCAGATAAATGCCTGACCTTATTAATCAAGATCATATGAATTTTTACTTTCCATCAATATCACAAAGTAATACAAGGCGCGGAATTCTAAATGTACCATTGTTTCGTAAGCTTATGCGTGATTACTGCAATTGTAGTGTTTTATCAGAGACCAATACAATACGTCGTCAGAGACTTTTGTTATCAATTATATGCATCATTCAACAAATCAAACTGCGACAATGCATGAAACTACTCATAAAACCAATATGCTGAGAAACTAAAAAGTTTCTGTAGATGAAAGATGATTGAACAGCGAGACTCGACTATTTCACTCCGGAACGCCTACAAGAACGAGCATATTGAAATCGAGTATCTTTCCAATTCAGTCCGTCATGATCCACAAACGGGTGAACTATTTTACGATATATTCAAAGACTTCAGAGGTTTAATGTCTTTCAACAAAGTGGCAACGAACAATAACGCGATGAACGATAAAAGCAACGCTACAGAAATGCCATGTAATTCGTTGTCTACTAAATGCTGTCAAGAACAGGAAGAAGAAAAGATTGTCGATGGAAACCATAAAGTTGAAGAAAGACGCGTCGAAGAAGAGAAAAAAATCCGCTGCGTGAATAAGCGTCTACGTGAAGATGATAATAGCCACAACACTAATGATGATAACAAAGAATCTCAGTCCAAACGACATTTGTTTTCATCATTGGACAATAATATAATAAACAGAGAGGAAAGGAAAATAAAAGAATGGGTTGGAAAGAATGAATACGAAATCACTTGTGGCAAAGAACGAATAATAAAGAAAGATCAGAAGGAAACGAAAGCAGACATTGCCGTGACACACAGACCATTACCTCTATCCACAAACCCATCATCCTCTTCATCCTCCTCACCTAAATTCGCGTTTTCTACTCTACTCTCACAATATAGACCTCGCCGTATAAAAGAAGTGATCCGTGGAAAAGAGGAACGCCGTCTGCTCCTGGCCGAACCCTGTGTCTGTTGTCGTGACTTCTACAACATGATCGCTCCTATAAAAATAAACCCAGGAATGACAAACATTCCCGAAGACATTAGACAGAAAGGGTATGCGGATGCTGACGATCTCTGTAGAATGTACGGCAGGCACAGGTACAGATATAGTAAGCGTCAACCGGGTGATTGGTATTGGGATATTAATGGTGGGAAGCTATTCAACAAGGCACAATTGGAGAGGATACGAAAGGAGGTGGAGGCGAATGACAAAGAATGGGAGGTGAGAAGGAAAAAGGAGAACGAGTACTGGGACAAGATTAACGCCAACAATAGCGTATGGAGTGCAGATAATTAGAAGAAAACGTGAATGAATGAGTGTGTATAGAACGTACTATCAAATGAATACATATTAATATCACATCGAAAGCGAGTGATATTCATGGTATACTTCCAAAATATTAAGACACAGAATTTACATCGTTTATGCTAATATGATGTATGCCAAAAATGATGCGATATACTGTATAAATATATCTCGATAAAACCATCCAATTATGTGTAATAGTTTCTTTGACGCTGAGACAATGAAAAAATCAGTTGCCTCAATTAGTTATCAATGACAAATATGCATTGAGTTTGTCTCTAGATTTACAATAGCAAGAATGTCAATTGTTTTGTTATAAAATCTTTTTTAAGTCAATTCCTCTTTGGTGTCAAAAACTACTAATGTAAACCCTTACAGTTATTTATCTGCATAAAATATAAAGCGATTGAGTTGAGGAAGCTCGGGCTCGGTTTTGATTTGAAGCATAGCGCTTAATCTCATAATTGTCAGATGCAAGCAATGAAAGATTTTCTATTACATCCTATTTCGTCTTTGATTACGAATACACTAGTGACAACTATGTCCAGTTCATGCGAGGTCACGCGGCCAAGCGTGTCGTCAAACTGGAGTTAAGCATAACGAATCAACTAAAAAAAAGCAATCAACGTGTTCTCGTTATTCGCAGACCGACATGACGACATTGTAACAAAATACGTAGTAAAACACCAACATATGCCGGGACTTACATATGCTATTCTTGTTATAATCTTTCATATACCATTCTAGCCATTGGTATGTGAGAAATAACGCAGCGATTTATTGTGACATCAGGTGCTTACTGCGCAACTAAAAGCCGGCATAAAATTCTATGGAATCCATTACGTATTTGATCATGTGGTAAATCATGTGGCAGCGCCTCAAAAGGCGCAACAATATAATACCGGTTTTATTTACTCAATTTCAACAATAAGAACTCTTGTTGGTAATTATACGTTAGACCATCAGAACATTACACAATTTTTAATGCGCTCAGTATTTTACAACAATACTAATGTAATACCTGAGCCGAGACACAAGTATTCTACATTTGTTCTCTCGTTTCTCTCTCAATTTGACCCTCCCGGCTTTCCACAGTCTCCTCCCAACAAACGTTCCATTCAGCCATTGCTACCCTTCCACTCCGTAATGTCTCGCTTATTGTCCTTATTATGCATGCAACCTCCGCCATTATGCTGCACTGTAAACCAATAATATATAACCTCCGGGTAAAAAAAAAAAGAGTAATGTAGTATACGTTTGTAATAGAACTATCAAAGAAAACAAGTAATAATACAGGTCCGAGATTTTCCTTAAACTGCTCTCGTGCATGATCTTTCAAACCATGGCACGATTTTTATCGATATTAATTAATATTCTAAAAACCTTTTGCCAGCTGAAAGTGAAGGTATATTTTCGGATTTGTTTTGCCTTTGTGGCTTATAAAACCCCGACCCCTGAACTGTTTGTGGCGTTGGTTTTTTTTTTTTTTTTTTTTTTGGTTTTTTTTTTTTATATACTAATGCATAATCTTTTTCGCCAATTATTTGGCAGAACACATGAGTTAACCAATAATAAACTCTATCAGAAAATTTGTAACCGCTAGCGAGTATAATGACAAATGAATAGTGCTTGATGATCAACATTAATATACGTGTACGCTATTACTATTACTAATTCAATAATAATGTCCGACGAACATATGAAGATATATATGATCGAGTCTATCCGTAGCATACATCTATATCTGCATACATAAACAATCTATGCAAACTACACACAGCATTCCAAAGGCAAACAATATAATAGAACATAAGCTCAGCCTCCATATAACTTGATTCAGTGTTCGACTTTTTTTTTTTCATCGATGAAAAAACCTTGGTACATGTTCGATTGGTTGTCTCTTTTGATAAGCAAGTGAGATCGCCAACATCCGAAAAGCATTTCCATCATAAGCCGATCATCCAAAAACCCCGTACATATATTCTCACACGCGCATTCCACGCAGTTGAGCAGATGTATGCACACGTGATCTTAATGTATGAATACAATTATCAGATATCTAACGATGCATGAATATATAGCCGCATCCAGACAGTTTTCATACTTCTCAATTTACAATAGATAAGCGATAATGGATGAAACGGGTTGGTGTATATGCAAGCAGTTGAATGCAGTGGAGGAAATAAGCCTATTCAAAACTTAAGCCGTCCTTTGACATATGATTGGGAGAAACAAATTCTTGTGGTGTGATACTCAAAGTGTAACACTAACTGCGAATCATGTGGTAATTGTCAGTTAGACATATTCAAGATGTGCTGATCGGCATGTGTTTGGGTTACTGTGATAAACCCTTCTCCACATCGACAAATACAAACGGCGCCAAATACTAATCACATAATTTTCATGCCGCTTTCACGCGATTGTACCCATTTCCGTTGACCGAAACGGGCGATGACCTGCGCACAAATTTACGTCATGAATATATGAATATAATTTCATACCCCTTATTATCGTCGGACCTTTTTCTCCACACAGCCCATCTGAAACATTTGAGATATAAAAGCATGTCTTTTCCATCCTTCTCATTTATAGAACAGTTCAAGTCAAATTACTGCGCAAATAAAACTCCCTGAAACACGTATATACACTTTGCAATTCTAGGCACAAATACCTCTCGTACTTAGACTATTACAACATGTCGCGCAAAATCATTGTATCAAATATCTCCGCCTCCGCCTCTGAAAAGTCAGTCAAAGACTTCTTTCTTTTCTGCGGTAAAATAAAGGAATTCGAACTGATAAAGTAAGCATCCAAGAATATTGACATACAATCGAATGGCATCCACCTACAAGTGCAACTTGCTCAAGGTCGAAACATTACACTGACAAAATCTATTTCTCTCTCTCTTAGAAAAGTGTCTTCTGACCAGCAGACTGCCTACATCACATTCGAGCGAGACACAGCCGCCAAAACAGCCTTAATGCTTACAAACGCAGTCATCGGCGATAGTCAAATCAAAGTAAGTTTAGCAGACGATGGTTCCTCTTCAGACGAAGCACCAGAACACGACGGCTACCTCTCTCAGGAAGACAAACCAAAAGCTGCCATCTTTGCCGAAATACTCGCTGCTGGCTACCAGCTCCATGATCACATCCTCGAACGTGGGGTAGCATTTGATGCGCAATACGGATTATCTAACAAATTCAAACAGTACCTTGCACAATTGCAGGACCAATTGAAAGTATTAAACGACAAGTACAAAGTTACCGATCGTGTTGCCGAATTGGATCAAAAGTATCATGTGCAGGATAACGTAAAGAGAGTAGCATCACAAGCCCAGGATAAAGCTACTACGGCACTGTCTACTTCGACCGGTAAACGATTGCAGGAATTCTATATGTCAACAACGAAAGTTGTGAGTGATGTTCATTGTGAGGCTAGGAGAATTGCTAATCTGAAGCGGTCACTAAAAATCACAGAAGTCGAAGCTCACTAGAGCCGATTACGCAAATACTTATATAATCATGAACGCTTATATATACTATGATTCTTTTATATAATTACTTTTTTTTTTCTTTCTCTTAATTCATTTTCACTTTATAGTCTGTCCAGTGTTTGAATTTCAATGTTTTAAAACATACTTCTTACTGTCATAATCTCGTTTCCTTTCTAACTTACCACATTGAAAAGGGTAAAACGAGAATTCTTTTTCATTTGTTCATTCTCGGTCGTGTAAAAGAGTTCAGGTTGGTCAAATCGCACAGTACAATATACTGCCTTTAGAACAGTGTCTAGTGCTTGAGATGTTTACTCGTAAATAAACAAATAACATTCACAATAAACATAGGGATTTATTTGGTGTTATCAAAACATCCAAAGTATAAATAGTAAGTAAGGCCTATAAACATTAATTTACCCAAAATGGCACAGTCTCTATGTTATATAAGTAATAAGACCGAGCAATTCATTATAACTGGCAGCCTGTTGGTATCGTTCTCAACGCTTTGACTGGCTGCATTCACACTACGAACTTCTTCCAATGAATCACTTATTCGTGAGCGAAGCAATTAAATAACGTTCTAGCTGGAAACTATAATTGAGATTTAATCTCTTTTCCGATTGCGCTGGGAGTATTAGAAAAAACCCACTGCAGCTTGGTCAACCTGACAGTACAATTCCCTACATAGACGAGAAACTTATTTCCGTTGAAAAATGTAAGACCCGGCAACTGACGTCTCTTGCACGAGATAAACACATCCAGTGGTAAGAATTATGTTGATCGACCAGATCTTAGCATCCAATCAGATTACTCAGAAACAATTTCTTTTTCCGTGTTGTATGCGGAAGGGCAAGTATTTGACGGCATGCTCGTTCGAACTTGCACGGGCTTTGCTTTTCTTCTTCGAACATTGTCTAACAAGTGTTTTATTGGACATCGATACCATAGATATTTGCACGGGCGTAGAGCTTCGCTGCCTGCTCTTACTGTACAACTTGATGTCAGTTCTAGAGAAATTCACGCATTAAGCAAGGGAAAAAGTGATGTAAACATTGTGCATTTAGGGCAATGGCTGCCTGAAAATTCAAAGAACGCGTCAAGCAAATGTTTGTTTGTTAGACGGTTCTCTCGTTCCACGCATGATGGTGGTGAAATAAATGTGGATGGTTCTGGGATAAAAGAAACCGTGTATGAAGCAGATGGGAATGAAGCAAAAAATACTATCGAGAAAAAACCGCATTTAAACAAAGAAACCACGAGCAGTCAAGGACTTTTAACTGATAAACAGCTTATTAAAACTTTTCGTAAGATCGCGACGAAAAATAAAAAAGAACACCAGGAGACTGTCAAAGCATATTCAGAAAGACAGTTAAAGGCGCTATGGGAACTATATGAGATTCTGTGTTCAAATGACTCGACGGAAGCTCAGCTTGTTATCCAGGATCTTGTAGTCCTATTGAAATATATGGTACGTACCGGCGGAAACTACGGAGTCAGATTGACACGGATTAAAAGTCATCTTACAAAGAGGAATGTGAAACCGAGTGATAAACCTTATGCACTCATGATCGAACTTTACAATAGGTATAGCTTATGGACTGAAACCATATCGATATATTGTGAGATGGTGAATAATAATATCATGCCCAAGGAAAAAACAGTTGTCGCAATAGTCGAGGCGTACAAACGTGTAGGGAATTTAAAAGGTCTGTTAGACAAACACGCAGAATACTTTGACAAGCAAGAAACTATACCAAGCGAAATGTTTGCACTGTTGATAATAGCTTCCTTAGAGTCTGAAAAGAGAGATCAAGCAATGGAATTCTTTGATCGAATGAAAGCAGCTAATATTCGGCCGTCCAAAATTATTTGCGAGGCTATGATCTGGCATCTAGCCCGATTCCAAATTACGTACGACTCGGCTTATATCTCACTCCCAATAATGGTGCAATATACTTTCCGGGTATATGAATATGCCAAGTCTCTCGAGATTAAAATAGGTCATCAGGCTACGAATCACCTTTTGGAAGCTCTTGTTGACCAAGCTTTCATTAGTGAGTCGATTGTTGTACTAGACGACTGTTTAAACAAAGGCCGACAAATTCATAACAGCTTGTTTAAACGCATATTTAATAATTGTGCGAACGCTGGTCGTGTTGGTGATGCTTTGAGTCTTGTTGACATTATACAAACTCGGAACATTCCTCTTGACGTAAATGCGTATACTTGTCTTATAAAAATGTATGCGAAAAGACGGGAGATGAAGCAGGCCGTCAAATATTACGAGGCCATGATTGAGGCACAGCAAGCCCCGAGTGAAATCACTTACTTGACTTTGATAAGCGGGTTTGTCAGACAGTCTCGAATAGAAAAGGCGCAAGAGTATTTTGACTTGCTGCGTAAGTCTACAATTCCTTGTAATAAAATATATACCGCTCTTATGCATGGTTACTTACTTAAGGGAATAATAGACAAAGTCGACGCGTTATACGATGACATGAAGTCAAATGGACAGGAACCAACAATAGTCACTTATAACGTCCTTATTTATAATTCAACATTGAAATTAGAAATGGAAACTGCCAAAGCCTTCCTTGCCGAAATGCGTTCTGTGGGAATTCAACCAGATGTTTCTACTTATTGTATAATGGTACAAGGATATATTAGAGAAGGCAACTTTAAAACTGCTTGGGATATTTATTATTCTATGGTGGAGCGGGGAATCGCGAGTAATCCTGTCGTTGCAACAGCATTATTGTCGGTATATGCCAAGACTAGCGACTTGGGAGGATTAAAGAAAGCCTGGAATATCTTGTTCAAACGTTCGTTTGAAGATGAAATACTTGATGAAGAAGAGGATACGAATAGGCAGACTAAAGCCAAGCCCAATATCATCACTTACACAGTCATTGCCCATTCTTTACTCAAAAAAATTACTAGCCCAGTGGTTGCATACGAGCTGTACCAGAAATTCTGCGCAGAGTTGTTTGACTATTCATTCGTGAACAGGGAAAAGAACTTAGGTACAAAGGGGCTATTTGAACATGCACGTACTCAGAGACTTAACCCGGATTGCGCCTTTTTTAATGTGTTTATTAGTATACTAGCAATACGGCTTCAGAACATGTCACTTGCTACAAAGATATATCAAGACATGATACGACGCAGAGTATGGCCTGACGTCGCTACATATACTATAATGATGGCAGGGTATGGAATTAGAAATCGACCAGATGTAGCAGATAGTATATACAAGATTATGAAAGAGAGAAATATCGAACCCAACATATTTACGTTTGCCGTTCTAGCAAGAGCGTGGGCACATCAGAACAATCTCCCAAAGATGCAGGAAATTCACGAAGACATGATATCTTGTGGAATCCTTCCTGATCAGCGGGTATACTTAATATATAAGAAATTCCTTGAAAAAATGGGAGTAGCATCAGGCAGCGTGGAATGGGCAGAGGAAGAGAATAGAGAAGAATCAGATGATTTATTTGATGTTAGGAATCCTCTCAAGATGGCAACGACGTCTGCATTATCTGAGGGTATTTCGTGCCGATAGCAATAACCACCTCTTCAACGTGATGACAAACACTCTGTATGGCCGCATCCCACTTTGCGCCCAACACTCCACTACTTTCAAAGAATATCAACCTTTCGATCTGATCAATAGTGCCTTGCATGCGACCTTGCTCAATCATCGAACTAGCAATCTGCTCGGCTTGCTCGGGCGAAATTGCCAGCAGCGATCCGAGTTCCTCGAAAGTTATATTATTATACAAACGAGAGGCAGACAGCAAGTTATGCTCTATAACTGCACGGTCAAGCACAGTTGTGCCGTCAGCAAGTACGGCACGCTGATGATCTTTCAATGTAACTGCGAATTCTTGAACTTCGGATGGTCGTAGAACACGGTCAAGATACATCTTTTCGAGTATGGAAAAGTGTGGCAGCCGTTGGGCACGTTCATCCTTATAAAGCGTTGCGAGCATGCGTGAACGTGGGGGTCCGGCACCGGCGAGAACGGCGCATGTTATTGCTGCGTTTCTGATTGTATATAGATTGTGAAATAAATTATGTCAGTTTAGAACTATGTATTCTCTTGTAAATATTATTAACATTCAACAATGTACTTACAGACAATGCTGCTGCTCGTCCGGATGCAAATCAGATACATAGCTTAACTCGTGATATTTAGAACTGGCCTCAAGAAATTTACGCTTAAAGTCGAGAATTCTTGCTTGCGATAATTTAAATGTCAAAAGGATTTCTTGGTCCTTGCAATTATGAACCAGCAGAGCAGCACGACTTAAAAACGTTTCCGCAGAAACAGCTTCGTCATCTTCGAGCAATAGACGAACTATCTTTATATATATTTTCAGTTTATAGTCATCTGGAATGGTTCTATGACAATTGATCGATCGATATTTAGGTACAAGAAGAAATCGACATAATTCAGTCAATGATTGAACAACACTAGTAATTACCGATGCCCTGAATCCAACGGAATTCCTTGTAAGACGCGAGCAGCTTCTTTCCAATCTTCTTCAAGTTCATATATATCAGCTAGCTTCTCACGTAAAGCGGATATCTATGGGATAAACGCAAGTAATGACTACTAGCATTAGCCCGTGGGCAGGCCGCCGCAATCGTAAAGGACCGACTCACCCAGGTACGTACCTGTTCCTCAAAACTAACTATACGCGGTTGAATTTTATTTAATGCGAAATGCAAGACTCGTCTTTTGATGTCAAGATCAGCTATTTTATCTACACCCTGAACAAAGTCTGATAGAACTTGGCGCGAAATCACAAGACCAACGTGTTCTTGCACTATGTAGTCAACGAAAGTTTCTAAATCATTGGCCAACGCATTCTGATTAGTGTTTGCGAGGCATATGTCTAGAGCAGCACGATATTCGGCAGTCTTATCCTTTTGTGAAGAGATCTTGGATATTTCGTTAAGACGCTGAGCAAGAGCTTCGGACATGTTTTTAAAAAGTTAAAAGTCAAAGGCTTTGAATGGTCGTGACTCGACTAAGCAAGATCTGCAATAAGAATTACATCACACAATAAATATAAAATATAGGGTACCACATGAGCCTTGATAGATGCGATAGCCATTTCATGACTAGAATCCTGCTCGAATCTGAAACTCCTGTAAGAACTAGAACCTTAGGTCATTCCATGGTATATTACGCAAGTGACGAATCGTCAATCCATATATCCCTCAAAGACATATCGCCACTCTTTTCATGATATTGCTGCATAGCCTTCACGCCCCGACGATGCAAGTTTAACGGCATCCAACAACGGACTAGTTGTTTCACAATAAGAAATGTTTAGATATTCCCAATTTGTGACTGCATTGATTTGGGTATGAAAACAATGTCAGGTCAGGAAGCACGCATCATCCGAAATGCTTCGAACAGAGTTCGAATGTTGTACGTATTTTATTCAGGTTCTCAAGATTTACTTTTTAATAAACAATGTATCATATTTTATTATATAGTCAAATGATCTACCCCGGCAAAAGGCGTAAACGTACACGATTTTATTTCGGCATCTTGTTAACTCAACCATATTGATATACGCGAAGGCACATCGTATAATTCAAACCTTTGAATATAACTGTAAATAAGCCCGGTTGAATTACAAATTTATTCAAAAAAGAGGTTGAGTATCTAAATTATAAAAAATGCACGGTGTTAATATTGTAAATTGACTTTATTTGTATCCACGTGTAATCATACCTGCAGCTGAATCCATATCATAACTATTTCTCGGTTTAGGCAAATCTCCAGTAGGTAAGAGCGTACTAGAATATTTACTCTCCTTTTCGAGGCGTGATAACGGTTTTACATCATTATGATAAACGGCATTCCATATGTCAGAATTGTCGTTTTTCACCTTTTCAACAAGCTTGCCAATAACATCCCAATAAAGTGAATATGCATCTGGACGCTTATCAGGATCAGCATCACAACACCGCTCG
>CAJVPI010001205.1:0-15280 GCA_910592345.1 Paraglomus brasilianum
TTTGTCATTGATGATTTACTTGAAAGACGGTTGCGGATAAAGTCGCAATATTAGCGTTATTTTCGCGATAAGCGATTTGTTATTTGCTTGTCAAACTCTTTAATGTTAGGATTAACTGATTGTCTTAATTCCTGCTTTCTAGTAAACGTCTACTTTCAGTTATGACTACTTCGATTAAGGGAGTAAATTCATTGTGTTGATTGTACGGGAACAAACCGAATAGATTTTGAACAGATTGTATGTATAAACAGAACTGCGTGACGGTGTAACAAGAAATTTTTTTGTGACACCCACAATTTTTTTACGGAAGCTTATATAAACAACCTTCCTCCCTTATTCAATTTATCATTGAAATTGAATTGAATTGAATTTAAATTTAAATATAAATTTATCTACACTTTTGTAAATCAATCGTTGGATGTACCAATGAAATAGTGGAGTTGAAATCAGGTGATTGTCGAATAGGGTGGTTGATTAAAAAACGAGGCTTTAATAGTAAAAATCGGTATAACCAGGTGAAATTAAATAAGAATGTTTTGGTAATGACAAATTTTATCGTTAGATCCAGTTATCGTTATATACAGTTATCGTTATATACAGATATCGTTATATCCAGTCTTACTATAAATAAATCAAACTACTCCGTCCATATCATTTAGTTATGTATAATCGAGAGCTGGTTAATAATTATGACATACAAAGAGTGATGTCCACATAGAATATCACGTAACAGCTTCTCCAGCATAAAACGGTTTCTTGACACTTAATTCTTGAATATCAGTTATCTTGAACCGCTTCACGTAGAGTGTCTAAGACTTAGCTATATACCTGATGGAGAACCGCAACGTGTACGCTTTACGTACTTTATCCCTGAATCGGAAATAAAAACCGACGATAGCGAAAAAATGTCTTGAACCGTTGACCGCAAACAAACACAGTACATATCCATGGAAATAGTTAAGGAAAATTTTCTTGATATGATAAATATTTTGCCCGTCCAATTAATCCACTCTTTGAACACATTAAGACCAATTAAATAATTTTGTCATTAGACGTTCTTCTCCAATTCTTGACATTTGATAGTTAATGATGGGGACAGCCAATTGCTCAGTAAATTTTTAACTTACCGCCAATATTATCTCCATATAGATCCTAATATAAATCATTGGTTGAAGATATTGACATCTTCTCATAAGCTCAAACTTAAGAGAGCATCAATTTCATGACTTTATAACAAATTTTCTCAACAAACTTAGCTTCGTTACGAGTCCAACGGTTACTGAATATTACACACACGAACTACATGCTTAACCATTTTGCCGCCTATACAGCCGAAAACTATCATGCTCGATCCACCCGAAGACCAATATCAAGTCGTTAACATTATTATACAAAATTTTGATCCAAGATCAAGAAACAAACATTACTCTTTTATAACAGGTTCTGCAGGAACAGGCAAATCATACTTTGCCAAAATTATTTAACACAAACTAAAAAAACAAATTGTCTTTTCTTAGCACCTACACAGGTGTTGCTGCTCTAAATGTAGGTTGTTCAGCCATACATCCAGATTTACTATTATGCATTCATCAGACAGAAGCTGGATACCAAACTGTAGCATTCTTGTCTTATTAAAAACTAATAGTACTGTATATATACACAATGTTATACGCGAGCATACAGAAACAAAATAAAAAAGCTATAAACTTTTGTATAATATTAAAGCTCAAAATAAATTCGGACATTAGAAGATGGATACAGTCTACTTATTGAAATACACATATATATCACAATGTGTAAAACTGGTTTTTTTTTTTTCGAAGTTTTTACATTCTTTTAAAATACTTTAAACTGTATAAAAAATTCGTATCTATAATGTTACATAATTGAATTCCAGCCAATCATGCAAATGTCCGGGATGCTACATGACACTATTATTCTTACTTACGGAAATAATCGTGACAGTCGCAGTAAAATATTTTTCACTGGTTAACAAGTCCGACAAATCACGCGTATAATTTAATTAAACTGACAGAAAAATTTTTTTGGCACTTAACCATGTCCACACCCACGATTATCGCAGCAGAAAATTTAGCCGAGAAAATTGAAAGTTGGGGTCTTCACCACTCAAGTAAGCTTCTGTTCAAATTTCTATGATCACAAGAAGAAACTTCAATAATCTTTGCTTTCTCTTAGCATACCGGAGTCGGGACCCAAACTCTTGGGGATGCTTGAGTGATTGAGATATTCAATTTATCGAGGAAACTCCTGGATGCACTAGAAACGAAGCACATCGAAATCTGGGTATTGGACTTGGTATCCTTCTTAAGAACCTGCCAAAAAGTAGTCGCCATTATTCTCAGGCAACTGTTTTGAAAAAGGCTTTGGAGGTTGGTACCTTTCTTACTATGTTTTATTATAGGTGCACATTACCATGCCCTGCAGTCATGTTTTGAGCGATTTGTCGCACAAGACAACATACGTTGTTGTCTGAAGTGGGAAGCGGTAATATGCGTCCGGTAGCACCATTGATACTATTAGCTTATGACCCTGCAGTCATGTTTTGAGCGTTTTTTTTTCGCACAAGGCAACATACGTTGTTGCCTGAAGTGGGAAGCGTGTTATAGTCTGAGCCGTGAGCTCCATTATAGCATGTGTGGCTAATAGGGAATCAATTAATTAATCTATAATGAAACACTTTAATTTTGACTTTTCTTTCATATTTTTGCTAAGAACTCTGATAACGATTCTGCAAATATTTTGTTATGGAACAAGCATTTCAAACAATTAGAATCACTAGCTATTACGGATCGGGTACAAAGAGTATGTATTGTTTTTGATCTTACTAATATGCGTAACATTATATGATGCTTATGATTTTCTTTAACTGTCTATTGTTAGCGCACTATCAAAAGTATTAGTATACAAGAAATTGGGCGAGCCAAAAAGCAGATATCAGAGAAATAAAAAAAACAACATAAAGCTAGGCACGAAGGAAAATAAGATATTATTAAGCTCTTCCAGCAACAACAATGAAGAGAATGAGGCGGTATGATGCAAACAAATTGTTGTGCTACACATCCACTATGTTGCTGACATATTTTGTTTGAATTAATTCAGGTCCAGAGAATAATTTGAGAAAAGTGACAGGATCGATGGTTGAGAAAGTAAAAAGATCTCCGTTGACGGTAGATGACATTGACCTGGAGGAAACTTTCATAGATTACTGTAATAAATGTAAAAACATCTTTGAGTGAGTATGATCGGCTCTCGTAGTTAATATTGATCTGAAGCAGTAATCTTATTATTATTGGCCTTTATTAGCCTATGTCATAGTGACATCATGGATATGAGACCTACCTCACGCTTCACAGACGAAATCGCAGAAGAATCTTGGAATAAATTTGTGTTAGAGGAATGGAAAAATTTTATACAAGAATTTTTCGAGGTATCTGAGAAAGGTGAAATGTTTTCGATTTGTTTACATTTGTTACTTATTTTGTCTGTTAATGACAAACAGCCAAAGGATAGCCAAGAAAAATGGACAAAGGCTTGGCGTGGACTTCATAATGGCAAAGAAATTGACGAAAACAAAAAAACCCTAGTAGATGCCATCCACAATATTCTTAGACCATAGTATGTTTCCTTTATGATCCTTTTATTCATTGTATGCGAAATGTTACAATAAAATATTTGTATTTTTTAGTATCAAAGCTTTTGAAGCACCGTACGTACAACATACTAAAGTCAGGTGATCTTAGAGGAAATCAGTACAATGCGCAATTCGTGAGTCCGATAATAGAGAATACACTGAAGATTATATGTGGCATTGACTGGAGAATGTAAGTTTAATTATTCATCCTGGAAAAGTTTTATTTGTGGTGACTAATTTTGTGAAATTACACTGTTATAGAAGTCCCAGTAGAAAGTAGCAAAAATCGTCGTAATGCAGACATAAATCCAATCGTTGATAAAGTTTTAGAAGCAAAGTGTGCGGATGGACTAGCTCGTCTCTGGCGAAGCCGTGAAAAAGTGTTCCTATATGAACAGACAGGGCCCCCGGACTTTGATGACATTACTCAATTTCACATTCACGATTACAAATTGGTCAGAACAATGCGAGATGTGTTGAACCAACGAATAGTCCTTCGCTTCAAAGATGGAATATGTGATCACAAAAACCTCGCAGTATAATATAAACCATGTGTCTCATCTGTTATTTCGAGTGGAATCAATTCAACAGGTGCATGATTAGGTAGACCATCCAAGTATAGGCCAAGATATTCCCTATCATTAATACAATCAAATGGAATCTATTCCAAATAGGCATCATTTGGTGAGTTTGTTTGTAATCAAGATTTCTTAATAAACTCATCGAATTGCTTATTGTTGCTAGTCCATCCATTGGATAATTGTTTATGTCCGCAAGTGGAGTATTCCACATGCGAAGCAGAATTCATATCAATCGTAAAACTGTCTCTTAGCTACCATGTAATAGCTACCATCATACTTGTTAAATCCCTTTATTGAGTAGTTGCGATGTTCAAGCCATTTCTTGTACCGTCTAAACTGACTGTCATCATTATTGTGCTTGTGTGTTGGAAGTGCTGACAACAAGTGTTGGTGTACATTCTTCACTACTTCCAAGGAATACCAGTATTATCATCGTCTTATCAACTTTTCCATCATCGAACGAATAGCGCAGTAGACGGCACCAACTTGAGTTGGCTCTATGTCGGTAATTTGTGAGTAAGGAATCCATTCAAGTTTATTATATTTATTTACATAACAGGATTGAACCAAGAACCTTTGATGTGAACAACATAGTTTGAGTTAAGACACTTATTGTATTACATTACCCGGGAACAATTATACGAACGCTAATGCAGTAAAAACAAACAAAGGCTTGAGCAAAAATTGGCTATTGAAGACATACTCTAGATATAATGAGTGAGACAACTCTTAATTCTTAGCGAACTAAGTCTTACTTGTGCATCGCATTTATATTAATATAGACATCAATAACATTTTGGAACCAAATTTCAATTGCATAAATTGATAGCACTGCTTTCAATAAATATTAATGAAACCAATAGCCAACAACAAAAGTTAACGAAATTGCCCGCTCTGCCATTAAAAAAAACCATGGTTGACCAAAAATGACATCATACGCTATATAGATGAGGAGAAGTCCAATGACCAACCAAGAAACAATTTCACAACAAAGAGCGAATATCGAAAGAAACAGGAACTACAAAAAAAAATCTCTCTCATTAAATTCCTGTATCAAGCTCCCCGAAGGAATTTTTTTGAAAGAAGTTGCTCACAATGTCAGCATTATTTACTTAATATACTTTCTAATTGTTTTATTTTGCCATTTAATTCTTCGATTGCTTCCGTTTTTCTAAATCATTGCTAACTTTTAACACTACTTTTTATAATGACTCAAAAATTTATATTCTCGTGTGAGAGTTGGACTAAATCAATAAAATAACAGATTATTAAACTGAACTTGTAATTTGCATAACATTAATACAGTAGCGGTTATAAGCCTTTAATTCGGGACACAAATGAGCAAACGCTTTGAAAATTTTCCTGCAAATAGTGCATTATAAACCTAGATTACCTGTAAAAGTTCAACTCAATCAGATGTCTTCAGCGAAATTTTCAAACGCCCAAAGTTTTACTTCAAGATGTATCATACCTATGCGCAATTTTGGCCATAAAGGTTCAAAATTCATATCTCGACACTTTTCTAGCATTAGTATAATTATTGAACGAATTGCTGTTGTAGTTGCTACTACAGAATACAAATAATTGTGCGACATGATGATACTAATGATATCCTGCACGTTTATTATTATTTCCAAGTATAAACTATGATTTCCGACCAACATTTTAAAGGACATTTAAAGACAGATTTGACAAACAAAATAACGAAATTTGGTTAGAGATGTATGGGGACATGGATTTTTGAAGTTTATGTTAAAAAGAGCAAATGCGGTTTTGATATGTTTTTATAGGTAATCAGGGTTCGTGATACACTATACACAGTGAAATTTCTAAAGCGCTTACTCGTTTCTGTCTCGAATTAGGAGTATAATACTTATGCACATTAGTTTTCAAGTCAAAGGTTTGACAATTTACCTGACTCTCTTAGAAATGGTTTACATTATGTTAGGATACTTATGATCGCTACTGTATATTAAGGACGGACGATGAAATTGGCTGGCAACACAGGACACTTCTAGTTTATTGATAATAATATGTGAATAAAAAGAATTGAAAGTACAGTCATCCCTCGTTTATATCCCCACCTCGGGACCGAAACTTTTTGGAATATATCTGAAGCGGGGATATAACTGAAATATATTTATTAATTGAGTAAACAAGCAATTTTATTGGTAATATATTCTGTTAACAAGGTCTGCGTTTAGACCTTTCTACGAACGTATCTAATATCTTCTTCAGTTGTAAATTCTCTTTGTTCTAAAAATTTTTAACTTTTCATCGCTCAGCTTGGTATTATCTTCTTTCCTTTTAATGCTGTCGATTTTGTCCTCAAATGATATATTTGAATTTGCGGGTTTAGCCGTATTTAGGGAACAAGAGAATTTATCAGTGATGGGTCAATTAAACATAGTTCTTTAGTAAAGATTGTAATCTCGTAAATATTAAGCAGAAATACTTTCCCTTATATATATTGAAAAAAGTGGCATGTTGTGTTACTCAGGTCATAGAGTCAGCCCACAAACCAGATCCTAAATTACAAATGAGCGGCAAAGTTCTGGTGACAAATGAGCATTTAAGGACACACTACATAATAATAAAGTGCAGTCCAAACTTGTATGCAACTAAGTAATATGGAAGTAGATATAGAAACGACATGATGTTTTATGTAACACAAATAGCAGTAAAGCGGGGATATAAACGAGTCCCATGATCGTAATAAATATTATAGATATGGGAAATTGGGATATTGGAATATTGGGGATAGGGATATATCTGAGTGGGATACAACTGAGGGAAATTTATACAGAGATACAATAGGGGAAATCCGTCCAGCATCAAGACTGGGTTATATCCGAGGGTGGGATATAAATGAAGGGGATACAAATGAGGGACGACTGTAAGTGGAAAGTATAATCACAACTTTAGCGAAGACTTATAATAATAAATGTCGTACAAGAAGCGTATAACGATTATAGCTGAAAACCTTTGTATTACAAGACAATAGTTGTACAAACTTCGGTTTATCAAGGGAAATTTAAATATGATTGTGTGGAGGTTTTCTTCGGTATATCCAATATCGAGGATTTTATAATTAATTTCGTTATATCCAAACAATTTTACTATTAAAATTTTCCGTGCAGCAAAAAAGCTTCGTTATAAGCCAAATTCGTTGTATCCGGGGTTCGTTATATCCGGTTTCACTGTGTATAATAATAAATGGATTTCTGCACGCTATTGCATACAGTGTAACGTAGAAGATTTTTTGGATCACGTGCCTTTCTTCCTCGAATTTTGCCTTTGTATTTGTCATGACCATCAATAACAATAAGACACAAGTCAAACTTTAAATTACGTAGGAATTTATTTGCCGACTCTAGTATTTTCTCATGGCCAACTTTATGTTGCTTGCTCTAGGACTACGTCTAGACAAAGCCTTAAGATTCTAATAACAGGCCGGCTGAAGAGGTGTTACAAAAGATGTAGACTTTTTACGTAGACCTGTAGGAGGAATGGTTATAGTGCTTAAATAGTTTATTTCCGTCGTTATGCTCTGTAAATTACGCATTATTGACGGTTACACACTACACGTATGCAGTTGGATAACAAACTCGTATATATAAAGTCGACAATTAAATCAATCGATGCTTGAACATCGAGAATAGTTTTGTAGATAGCAGAATATTTGTTCTGTTCAAATAACAAGTAACATTTTCGACATGTTCTTAAGTGTATATGTATTTCGTAGTATTTTATGTACTACGAATATTTAATATTTAATTGTGAACTACTAAACGCGCTATTCTTCACATGTCACAACGCAAATCTCGTTGCTAATTCTAGCCAAGAAATTTTGTACGAGTATGACTCTATGCCATTGCCTTGACTCGATTTTATTATATGAGCATCGGATATAACACATTTTTAGCTGAGAAATTGATAACGTTGGACTTTATCCTTACGGTTATCAATCTCACGCATAATACAGTAATAGCAAAACGGTCAGAAATCCATAAATCACGACTTATAATGTAATTGTAATAATTATATACATTGGCATATTGGTGATATTTCCACACAAAGGCTTCATTTCAACAAATATGTGGAATCCAATTGTGTTAACCAGTAATTTATGGTTGTACAGTGTTGCTAACAACTGGATTACAGTATTTTTCAATAAATGTTAATCAATAAACGTTATTAAACTACCCATATAAATTCTACTAAAAAATGCTCGCATTCTTGATGGAAATTATAAAATTAATTGTTTACAACCACGTTTACTTTGATATAAACATTCCCCAATCGTACATACAGACTATCGAAATTTATCTCATCGATAGAAGTAGAGGCATTACAAAGATAATCGAGGGTTGCGTACACAAGACAGAATGTAAAAGTTGTAATCAGATGCGTTTAAGAGTGTTGGCCGGGGTTTGTTTTTTTTTTTTTTAGAATTAAAAATCTTGTTTCGCCTGCTAACATTCACTCAATCTAAGGTCACTAATTGTCAATACGGATTTAGCTACGAGCATTAAGCATTGTCGATAAGCAATCCTCTCTTAATAGAGAATGTTAATCTCTGCTCTCTAACAATCATATTTTGCCAACTCAGAAATCGAGGAATTTTCACTTAGTAACATCACCTCTGATTAGTATGTTAATGTATTTTAACTAGCATTAGCATAATTCTGCGTAGGTTGGTACACGATTGGTGAAAGTATTAATTTAAGATATTTTTATACTTCATGATAAATTTCATCGTTACTGACCAAAACGCTCGGATACGGGTATTCGCCTAGGTCATATTGGCCCGGACCACCTGGACACGGCAAATTTTTTAGAGGCTTTAATTTACTGAACATTCAAACTAATGGAGAGTTTTTTAGAAGTTTAATTAAACATTACAAAGAAATAAGACTCAGAATAAGCAACGTTTTATATAGACTTTACAGAATTTGGCACCCTCTTGACGTGTCGCGTATCACGTGAAAATTGTGTTCGACAATAAAAATGTTACTCAAAAAAGAAATTGACTGTTTCTTATTATAAACGTGGTGCGTTAGCACTTGTTTTCGTAAGGAGCGTACTGTTGATACAGTACTTGCATCGCAATTAAAACCTGCGGGTGGATAAACGAGAAATTGAACACATTATCCAAGCTTTCTACTCCATATAGCGTCAAGTACTTTTAAAATGTACGGTGCCATAACGGTATTTTAGTTAACTGATATAAAGTTTCTCTTTTAGATATGTATATGACAGTATTGGCTGGGAGGCAAATCGTATTGTCAGTACTAAGACAATGTTTAATAGTAATTCAGCGTAGTTCATAAGTTTCCCTGAGTGAGATTAACTATAATGTAGCAAATTTGACTAAGAGCTATATTAATTATGCAAGAAACAGCCATCAATAGTTATCAGATGACCATCATTCGGTACTAGTTTGTAGAGTGGGTACAAATCTGCAGACTTGCCGTTTGAGTTACATAATAAGCTACACACCGGAGTGTCTTCATTATCCAACAATGCGTTATATATTCAATAGTCATTGATATTCGAAGACTCTGATGACTTCTCCGATTGACCGAATTTCCAAAGGCATGATACTTTTATAAATAATAATAAAAAGTTGAAGAGATTTTTGTTGTGATAAGGATTTTGGGATGTGAAATTTACAGAACGTAAATTTGATTGTTCAGGTGGGGTTTTATATATTATGCATCTTGTGATGTAATCTTTTTATTAATACAGGAGACACAAACAGCTTAGCAAAAAGTCTTCATGTTATTAGTTAGTAAATAGCTGCAAATGAGTGATTATATTCAAATAGCTATTTGCTTGTCAACCGAAGCATCTATCTGCTGTGATTTATGGTTTGTTGGATTTGAAATAATCTATAGAACAACGTTACTTAAGATGTAATTTTGGACAAGGTAAATCTTTTTTATTTTTTAAATGCATAATTACTTTTCAACTATACATCATTTCACTATGTAGTTCAGCTCATTTAAATTTCCAAAACAAGGTTAATCTTTTTTCTTAATGGTTAAAGTGCAAATAACATAATATTATTCTTCTCAAAATGCATCACAAGCATGAGTGTCAAATTTGCCAAAAATTGGCCTACTACTACAAATTAAGGGATAGTTAACATACATGTAAGTTTTATAAGCATAAATAAGATTTAAAAATGATGATAATATATAGTTACCTTACACTGTATTATCCTCGAAACCACCCACTTAAATCGATAATTCCTCGTCTCCCGGTTCATGCCTAGATATAATATAAATTAACTTAAATGAGTACATGCGTCGTTTACTATCTGGCGCCGCCCGCACTGGGGCAGCACACAGTATAGTACATTATGTAATCCTATTCACCACAGCCCCTACCCTCCTCCAACAGCTTTCGGTAGGAGTTTGAACGTTCACAGCAAGAAGCTGTGGCCCGATGCGCTTTCAATTCCCTCCTACCTTCCGCCGTATTGGCTTTCGGTAACGGAGTCTGAACGTTCACAGCAGGCCGTCCTCCGTACGCCGGGGCTAGGGATCTCCATACCCGGCTGGCGACTTTCGCAAGCTGTGGCCACGATGCGCTTTCAAGTTCTCCGATTTACACCTAGTGGCATCGTCCCTTCAGACACATAATATCTCAACAAATACCCAGTGAGAATTCTCACCTGTAACGACGGACTGATCCATAATGATTCAGTTTTTGATTTGATTACGTTTGATGTTCTGAAAAGAATTTAGTGAGTTGTAATAACATCTTTGCAACTATATAAGTATTGTTTGTTATGCATCTATAATGTTGTCACCACTCACCACTTTTATCGAGCGGGAATACCATGCTGCTCTTAGCCGTCCATATAAGACGTTGTCACCCACTCACCACGTTGAGGTGGCAGCATGTCGAGTGGGGGTTCCTAACAGACGGAATACCGTTAGGACTTTTATTATACCTCTCCGTCTCAAGGTTTGTGTCAAACTCATGTCTCCCAACTTATGTGTGCGCGCTTGCAAGTACAAGCACCGTGCGCAGGGGCGGACAGGCAAACTCATGTCCGCCAAAAGGTTTGTGTCAAACTCATGTCTCCCAACTTACATGCGCGCTTGCAAGTGCCATGCGCAGGGGCGGACAAACAGTATTTACTCACACAACTCATGTCCGCCAAAAGGTTTGTGTCAAACTCATGTCTCCCAACTTACGTGCGCGCTTGCAAGCGCCATGCGCAGGGGCGGACAAACAGTATTTACTCACACAACTCATGTCCGCCAAAAGGTTTGTGTCAAACTCATGCCTCCCAACTTATGATTTCACTATGTCATTTTGTGTCAAACTCATGTCCGTGTCAAACTCATGTCTCCCGACTTATATTGCGCACTTACTTCCACTATGTCACTTTCTTAGTCATGCTGCTCTTTGCCGTATTAACGTTGCCCCCCACTTACCACGTTGAGGTGGCAGCATTTCAAGTGGGTTGGTGCCTAACAAACTCCGAACCCTGCTGAGACGGAATACCGTTAGGACTTTATTAATATCCTACCCTTTATTCGCGGGATGAAGGGAGACATATTAAGACCTTGATGAAGCACTCTCCATCCACCATGTTAGTAGATGTCAACCCTCGTTCGCGCTTTAGTTTGAGGTGGTTGCAACATGTAAAGGCGGCAGTTTATCGTCATACCGAGGACATTACTAATCTTCTTCAACACTTCATGAAATTCTTGTTCGTGGTCCTTCGCGGTTCCGTTCTCTCCCATCGTTGCATAAATTTGCAGAAAATCAAAATTTGCCTTATTGATATCAAAAATTTTAGATCTAATTTTAGTAACTCACCCCTTAAAAGTAAGGTATTATGTTTCGTTTATTGCGTAAGCCGATAGCCATTAGAAAAAATTTTTTTCCCTTAATTTAGTAATTCGCTTCTCAGGTTATCAGTATTAGCAACATTTTACTCGACTCCCTTTTACTCGCGCTCTCTTACCAATCAAAATTGCCTTATTGATATCAAAAATTTTCTAACTTTAGTAACTCGCCCCTTAAAAAAATTTTTTACTATTATTATTATTTTTTTTATTGCGTAAACAATAGCAAGGAGAAGAAAAAAAAATTTTTTTTAGTAATAGGTTATCAGCGTTTGCTTATGACTGTTCGTTTATTACCCACTTCTCTCAAGAGTATCGCTTGTAGTCCTTTACAAAGTCCTTGCCAGAGCGCTTGCTTGCTTCCGACGCTTGTATACACATATCTCGCTTACACTTTGTTAAGTGTTGTTCTATCTATAAAAAATCTTTATTGTCCGTATTATCCGCTCACTACTGCCTACTCTTGAAAAGACACACGTCGGTAATAATGATGAAGAGATCTGGATGCAAAACCAACGTCTCATAACTGGGCTTTCCTGGAGAAAACATGACACTTTGGAGAAAAAACAGACACTTTAGAACAAAAAGTTACTTGTGTTATACAGATCTTACGAACCAATTTTACGACACTTTAACGGTCATTGCTGTAACATCAATAACACTATCGGTATGTCTTTATGATAAGTTAAACTGTTGTAATATAACTTGCGACATTGCGTCTTGCGTCTTTCCCGATCTTTATATTTTCCGCCGCTATACGTTTCGATCACTTTAATAGGACATAATGCAACAATCTTTTTAGTGTCTTTTACGATGATCAGCCCGATCGATCGGAAATTATACGAAATTGAAACTCACACAAAAGATGAGGAAAAGATCTAATTGTAGAAGGGATATTCTTCGAGTTTGTGGCTTGGGACTGCGTTTATATAAGTAACGTATAAACTTTGAGTTTTAGTTTGAAATAATTGTGCTTTCAACAGATGGTAGGTAGTAGATATGGTTTCGAGCCGATAATGACCTGTTTTTGTTTATATAGTCGGCGATAACGAAGAACAATGGATTCAAATCTTAATAGATTCAAAATCTCAATAGAGTTTGGGTCTACGGTTTCATTGAAAACGCCTTTTTCAATATTTCGGATTTGATGTACATGGATACTTTTCGGAACCACAAAGTTTGTATCATTTTATTTTAAATCACTCCCTTAATTCCTCATATTTATGTCACTTATTTTTATTTACTTGGGGTGAAAGTGTTCAGACTAGCTTAGCATATCTCACGAAGCTTTTTATGTCGTTAGGAAATAAACATTCTTCTTCCGCAATTGCTTGGGATGATCAATAAGAAAAAACAGAGAATATCATTAAAAATCATATTATTATTCTTGCATTAGGGCATAAGAATTCGATCATATTACCCACCTGGATTGTGCTTCGATCAGTTGTATGAGGCCATATAATGTGCACTATGGAGAATTATAAACTCTCCAAGATCTTTATATGTGTCGAACATATAAGGCCTAGTAGAAAAGGCTCACGAGCATCACAGTGACGTAACAGACTGAAGGTTTCATGCTTCGAGGTGAATCATTGCGTAGTAGATTTGCTGCTGGAGCAATTGTGTGGTTTGTGATATATATTCGCATCTTAACAATATGTGAAATTATAGCCTTGGTCTATATACGACTGACTAAGGAGTCTGAATTGCTATTGTAACAGTTGTTACGCTCCCATTACCCCTCTTCAGAGTATAATTATAACAACAGAATAGAGAAGAGTTATGTTCTGTCTCACGACAAATAAGTAGACAATTGGTAAGTGCGCTCGACAATTTTGGTGTTACTTTAACAATTTTCACTTTACCGTGGCTAATGACAACTCCACCAATTCACAGATCAGGCCTACAACAGGAGGGTATTATTTTTACTTCGGGCCATACGTAAGAAGCCTGTGGTATGTACATAAATGGGACAGATAGTAATGGCAACTGTCCTAACTATTAGATATTCTGTATGTTAACAGAATGAAAAAACAATTGTATAATCTCAAGCTCACATACGTTTTGTATTCTTGATGATGGATATTATCTATGCTGTTAATAACCGACTGACGAACTTTGGCATATTGATATGGAAAGTAGATCTCGTTTCCGAGCATTTGTGCAAAGTCAATTTTGACAACATGCTATGTCATCCCGCAATGGAGTACTTTCTACGACGAGGTATAAGGCAGCCAGAAGCATATCAAAATAAAGGACTCAAGACGTCAGCAATACTGATGGTAGTAGAGGGAAGAAAAGAGGGAAGAAAGTGAATACAACTGCGGATAGTGATATTATTATACTGGATTATCGTTTTACTGCTCCATGTAACTTGCTATTCAGGTATAATTTCTTTTGTTATTGAGTGTGAAGCCTTTCATACATATCGCACTGTCTGTATAATTTTAATATCACTTTCCGATTCACATTGTGACGCTAGTTTCCTTGCTGTTTTTCACCTCCATTACTTGTTCACTTCCTTATAGATGTTGCAATTACAAGTACCTTTACGACGACAAATGTTCAAGTACGCAGTACAATTTTTGGATTGATCAATTACAGAAAAAGCAATTACTTGTTATAAATTATACGCCGACTGATGGTGAAAAATAAAGTACAGTTGGACAATCTTGGTGCTAAAGGAATTGAGTGATTTTGGATCATCTCGAAATTGTCAAACTCAGATCATAATAGTTGCTATGATCGTAGCAAAACTAACTTTAAGTGCTACAAGAGTACAAATCCTATGCGTTATTCTTTGAGTTAATGATGGGATTTGCCAGAATACGTTTCTACGAACATATTAATATTGGTTGATTAAATTTTGTCGGCAAGGTGTTAATCTGTAGGTTTGTTGTAATGTATCTGCGCCAATTAATGCGTGCGAGCGGTTAATGATCTTGAAACTTGGCTCGTTAACTCTAGAAGTCTTTTCTTGATCGTTGATGCCTGTTACTAGGGGTTTTTTTGACACGATCTTAACAATAATGTGAATGTAATAAGACTTTGCCACGTTTGACACGTCGAAATGTGCTTGTACACGGTTTGATAATAATGTATTTAACGTGATGGTAGAATATCTAAGTATAATATTATTTCTCGCACGTAATTTCATGTTGCAAATATATGCATAC
>CAJVPI010001206.1:0-15272 GCA_910592345.1 Paraglomus brasilianum
ATCGATGCCTGATTCCGCACCAGAGGAATACAAGAAACTTGCCGAGCGGTGTTGTGATGCTGATCCTGATAAGCGTCTAGATGTAGAGACAATTCATAATGATATTAAGGAGCTTATTGAAGAGGTGGACGATGACAACACGTGGTATGCCGTTTATCATAATGATATAAAACCCCTATCACGTCTCGAAAAGGAGAGTAAATATTCTAGCAAACTCTTACCTACCGGAGATCTGCCTAAACCGAAAAACAGTTATGATATGTCAATTGAGTTTCAGGTGTAAAGACAACAACGGGTGTTGGTGTAAATGCAGTCAATTTACAATATTAACACCATGCATTTCTTATAATTTAGAGACTCAAACTCTTTTTTGTAATTCAACGGGCTTATTTACAGTTATACGAGTATTATTCAAAGGTTCGAATTATACGATGTGCTTCCACGTATGTCAATAAGGGGTTGAGTTAACAAGATGCCGAAATAAAATCGTTGCCGGGGTAGATAGATCATTTGACCGTGTAAGAAAATATGATACATTATTTATTAAAAAGCAAATCTTGAGACTAATGTTTTATGCAATTGGTAATGAGTTTGATGCTAATCGTTTCCTGAATAAAACATTCGAGCTTGATGCGTGCTTTCTGACATTGTTTTCATACCCAAACCAGTGCTTTTCCAAATGGCCCCATGCAGTCGGCCAATAAGGCCTTGATAGACGCGATAGCCACGACTAGAATGCAGACAAGAATCCTGGAGATGCGATAAACCAGGTCTCAATCCCATTATATCCCTCAAAGGCATATCGCCACTCTTTTCATGATATTGCTGCATAGCATGCAAGTTTAACGGCATCCAACAACGGAAATAAAATTGCCATACTTTCATATCAAATAATGTTTGTAGTAATGCCCAATTTGTGACACGATTTGGCCTGCATCAGTTATGGGCATAATAATAAATTATGAATCTCATCAGTACCTCCCCTGCCAGATTTGGTAATGTTTCGAGTTACTAAATTTGGTAGGGAAGATAGCTTAGCACTCAGGGAGATAAAGTAGCCCTCACCAGCTCATCGGCCCTAACTGGTGTTCATTAATTGGAGTGAACAATAACTTTTTGACTGCAATAACACAGCATTGTGTCAGAATGTAAAGTTATGCGATGCCTAGATCAGAGTCTGGAGAATTGATGCTCATAACAGTGTTGATGGTATTGGCAAATGGCTAGTCAAAAATTCCGTATTTGTATTTCTTCTGATCGTTGATAATATTTGCTGATTTACTGTATAACGTTGAATGAGGAATATGTTAGTTATTTCTTGATAGATTGGTGTGCTTCTCCGATCACTAATGTATCATATATTAATCTCCATCGCCCCTGACTACACAGTCAGTCTCGATAAGTCGGCCAACAGTATCCCGCCTCAAATGGCAGAAGGTCGACTTATCGAAAACCACGTGATCGAAGATATACATTTAATTTTGTAATTAAACCGTTTATCATTAATACACTAATATAATTACATCGCAAAATAATCTTGCAGACTAGCTTGTCTTAGAGAATCGACTTGTTTTCTTCTTATCTGACGATGTCAACGAAGACAGAGGGATATCAATTACCTTTATTTATATAGCAAATAGTGCATGTCTAGCGATATGTTTACTGCTTTAATCTATGATCTAATGACATGTCTAGTGCATGTCTATCGTATGATTCTAACGATATGTTTACTGCTTTAATCATATGATCTAATGACATGGCTACTGCTTTGATCGTATGACTTCAATCGTATGATCTAAATGCATGTTTAGTTCTTTGGTGTCTTTTGTTATAACATTGCCAATATGTAAGTATTGTATTGGACAATTAATCATGGTCCACCAATTAAATTGAAGAAACTTACAAATTGTCACGTGAAACCGACTTATCGAGTCTGACCGTGTATTTTGGTAATTACCAAATATGATAAAGACGATAAACTAGTGTGGGCTACCTAAAAATTACCTTCCCCGATCTATTACCAAATTTGGAGGATGAATAAAATGTGACCTAATTCTTGCAATTACATTGGTCAAATTTTTATGACAACCAATGAAATTGCAAAAAAACTACATAGTGAAACTCGATAAATCAGCTGGGCATGGTTATCCGAATCCGACTTATCAGGATTTTAATATGAAAAAAAGAAAAGAGCAGTTCCGACTTATTATTATCGACTTATCGAGTTTCACTATTACTATGGTCGGCCTCACTAGCTTTTCGTCTTTACCATTTTTGGGAATACAAAATTTTCAGTTACCAAAATAGTCAGGGGCGATGGACTTAGTGAAGGGGCGATGAACCGTCTTACCCTTCGGAAGGGGTGATACCATATATGCAAAATTAGCCGTTTTAGGACTACTTGTGTAATCAATATATGATACAATCTCGCATTAGTGACATGTAAATAGCTTTAATAGTTATAATATCAACATTAACATCAGATGCATCTTATCTGCGCCCATCCTAAGTAATGCCTTATTTGGCAATAGCTAGTGAACACCCATCATTCCAAAAATTTCCGATTTCCAAATCTGTTAGGGGCGATGAGCTAGTGAGGCCGACCTATGTACTCCGCTTTAGCCTACCCAAATTTGGCAAAAACCTGCTACTAAATATGGTAGGGGAGGAACACACTCGGAACAAGCACGTTCCCAAATTGGGTTATTTGTTTATATACCAAATTTCGAAGTTGTAAGTTACACTAATTGTTATAAAGTCACAGGACCGTTATTCACTACTACTACTACTAAAATAGTATATTTATTAATGACGTCAAGACCGAATTTCATCCAATCTGAATACAACACATTCTCACTTGTATTATTGAACTTTAATCAAAATGTCATCAAATACTCGATTGCCGGCTCCAAAAGACGAGAAGAACGAGAATGGTTCGGACTTGTTTATAGAAAAGAGGGAACGGATTGCTATGCGAGGGATGCTAAGAATTATTCTTTATAGCGCCAGTAGATGAGAACGATGAAGAAGAAATCATTTGCGTTGAGAAGTGGAATCAAAGTGATTTGAAAAATGCTTGTGATGATTATATCCAGAAAGTCAGTCTCTAGTCTGTCGCGCATCGTTGTGATGTCTCTGTTTTATTAATGTGATTATCAAACTCTGCTATTTAGTACTGATTTTGTATCTCGATCCACGTTGCATTTTATAAAGTATTTGACAAAAAAGGCGCATTACAGCCAGTACCACACTCATACTGACGTGAAGTTGGTCCTTGGGTATTTATCATGTGTCTTTGCATTGGGTGGCGGTGGATATACATACTATATTCCGTTTGAAGAGTCTAAACAGTTGACTCTTGTCTGCGTTGCTGCGTATCCTTTTTGCGTTGACGAAGTGAAGGAGAAGAAGGATGGTTTTGTTACGAGTTGATATTATATTTTGATTGATGTTTATTATTTTTTAACTTGCTGAAACGCAATCATCGGTAATGGTAGCTATGTCTTCATTAATATAGTCTTAGCGCTTCATGCGATAATTATTGAGCGCGATATTATATTTGTGGGCGTCCCATCAGAAGGAGAGAAGGTATTCTGATTGGAGTTTACTGATTCTTCTGTTGACTATGTCCGATATATCTTCCACGTTGATTTTACCTCGTCATTCCTTCTCGCCTATTTCCGCCTGCTTATTCTATACTGTTTATTTCCAATATTAGACCCACAAACTAACAATCCACACACATACAAAGAGATATTCTGATATTTATTACATAACCTTTGAATCATCGACCAACACAACTCACAGCACTCAATCCTCGTCTACTGCCACAGCACAGCTTGTTGGTAATGTCAAATATACAATCGAGAAATCATTTGGCGCTTGGTTTGATGAACATGGAGCCTTGGATATAGAGAAGTTTGGAGAGTGTATTGAACAAGGACTAAAATTTGTCAGATCAGGAGGAAAGCCTCATGAGGAATGAGCAATTTCTGTGTTGGTAAGACTATATTAGCTGACCACGATGGTCTTTGTTTAGTAATAGGGCAAAAAGAGAGGAATGTACGGAGCACGAGGCACAATTGATACATAATTAAAGATGATGTCACGATGACCTGTACCAAATGAACACTCATTATGAACGTTGAACTAATTGTGGAGATATTCAGATTTCACTGACAGGCCCTAACAGTCATGTCAAAATGTGAATCGCGTTGATTTACAAGCAAATGATATTTTTTTAGTGGGTTTATTGAATATCATGACAAAAATTTGTTCTAAACCAGTTTTAATCTGTTTCTTAAGTATGTCGTTTGCCATCGTTTTGTAGCCAAACGATTGTCCAAACGTTAAATTTTCAGTTTTAAGGAGTGTATTGTATTTAGTGAACGGGAGTAGAGGATACCCATGTCAGCGGTACCACTAGATCACTTACATATTCAATCTCAAAGTGCTGCATTGCTGCGTTAGCTTCATCTAATGCTTCGGACAACTAAAAGGCATGAACAAGTGTATATTAGCGTTAAATACTATTGACAAATTCTAAATACATGTGGGGGTAACATACCATCTTGACCTCTTCTTCAGTAATCGAATTTTCGCTCAAAATATCATAAGGGGTTTTTTGGTTTTCTGTCGTTTCGTCTATTGTTATTGAAGATAGTCTCTGATGTCTCGTAAGTGTGTTTATTTTTTCGTGCAGTTGTTGCAAAGCATCGTTATCAAGTTTAACCGAGCTTAACAGCTCCCTGGTTGATGGATTGGATAAGTTTATCAATAGTCAGCATCAACAAACATTTGAAATTGGTATCTCTCAAAGACTTACTTGTATTCATTAGCGCGATCAATGGCATCCTGTTGTAGTAATCGTTCCGGCTTAGCGGTAGATATAACAATCAAATTTCTAACGTGATATAATACTATTGTAAATCACGTGATTAAGATATTCAACCGGACAAGGAGCCCGGAGATGGGTAGATTAAAGACATTAACGGGTATCGTTATTATACTAACTCTTCTGTCTGCTGGACTATATTTTGCAATAAACGCTCTTCTCGTTCCTGTTCGACTGCCGGGTCATAATGGGATTGCCTTATTCTAGGGTTGCTGCGCAAAAACAAGGCGATAATAGTTAGCATTGAAAATACGCCAACAAACCGTCGTTCTTTCCACAATGTTTATTTTAACTAGTTCCGCTTGCCCGACTTACGGTGTCTCCGGATATGGATTGGGTTGCCCGTCTCTGAGAAGACTAGTCTGCTCGTTCGGCTGTAATATAGTTGAAAGTTTCGTACCCATACCGTCAAGTTACTTCCTTGTTTGTAACAAACCCAAGTTTTTTATATACAGGAAAACAAAACAAAAAAATGGAAACCAAGAAAGGAAAGAAAATCTAATGGGCTAAATAAAAGTAACCAGTCTCTCCACGCTTCTTTATACTAATATCGAGCATTAAAGAGAGAATTGTTAACCTTTGACTCATCATCATCCGGTTTACTTCCGCAACATCCCATATTTATATTATCAGGTGGGAAAACCCTACTAAAATGAGTGTGATTTTACGTGGGGTGCGGTTGGCTAATAAATCAAAGGTGAAACAAGGCAAATCTCTGATAATTTGAAAAGTGCGATGGTGAGGGGAGAGCTCAGGGTATATTTACGTTTTCATGAAATCACATGAATTACGAAAGACATGATTAGCATTTAATATTAGCATTAAAACATATTTAGATCGACCGTGATTTACGTAGATTGTGGCAATAAAGAACGCAAGGGTCGCATGATGTGCGCAGATGTACAAACATCTGATGTGCAGTGCATCATTCGCTTGTCTTTTTTTTTATTATTTTTTTTACGAAACCATTAATATTATCTGTTTTGCTATAACAATAGCTCTAGCCACACTCTTTGCCATTAATACTTTACGCACTGATTCACCATTGGGGTAGTAGTAGTAGTGGTAGTAGGGGATAATGCAAACGCCAAAAGGACCTTCAGAGAGCGAAAAACCAGGGGATTATTTCGGTAATTGTAGAGAAAAGGTGTTATACGGACACACACAGACTGTCCGAACAGTAGCCTGGAGCAGCGATGGACGCTTCTTAGCTAGTGGTTCTGTTGATACAACAGTTAGGATCTGGTGGACCGCCGAAGAAGATATAATAGAAAGTTGGAAATTGGAAGGTCATAGGGATAGTGTTGATCAGCTTTGTTGGAATCCCAAGAATCCTAGTGTTTTAGCAACAGCCTCTGAAGATCGAACAGTGCGTTTTTGGGATGTTAGGGCAGATCTTTCCAGTGTGTGTAGGCATGCTGTTGAAACACAAGGTCAGAATATAAATATATCTTGGAGCAAAGATGGTAATACTGTTGCAATAGGGGATAAAGATAACATTATTTCTTTTATCGACACACGTACTTACAAGATAGTAAACACTTATTATGAAAAGAAAGACGATAAGAAGATAGAATTCAATGAAATGACATGGGATCATAATTGTAATTTGTTTTATTTGACAACTGGCACTGGTGCCATTAGAGTCTTGCGCTGGCCATCACTGAACGTGGTACATACTTTAAGAGGTCATACTGCAAGCTGTTATTGTCTTGAATACGATCCCAAGCTAAGATATCTAGCAACTGGTGCGGCAGACGCTCTTGTTGGATTATGGGACCTGTCTTATTGGTACATGATTAGAGCATTCCCAGGATACGAAGTCGTAGGCAAAGTACGTTCGTCCATCACCAAAACACCTGTACGGACATTGAGCTTTACTCATGATGGCAAATATATTGCCTCGGCATCAGAAGATCAACAGATTGTGCTTTCAGAAGTAGAAACTGGAGATACAATATATCGATTGCCTTGTGGTGCAGCTACGAATTCAGTATCATGGCATCCAAATGGTTATCTGCTTGCATATGCTGGAGACGAGTTTTCGAGTGACATTGACGGGAGAAAATATAGAGGATTGAAAGTTTACGGATACTATGATTAGGGATCACAACTCTTCGTGGTCTAACCATGTGCATTGCTGTATTTTCTGACGAGTTACAATACATAACGGCAGATTCTATTCCAGTATGTTGTTTATAATACATGGCTTTTATGAAATTTCTTGAGGATATTTGCAGCATATATTTTGACGTGCTCATTTACCTCTTCTCTCTTTAACACTTGTTCTAATGCAACCATCATCTTGTCATTTAATGATGGAAAATAGTAAATAATTTCTATGGTTGTTCGTTGGATGTCCTGCGGCAAATACATGAATGGACCAAACACGGGACCTATGAATTTAATAATAACATGTGCAGATGTATTTATCGTTAGAGGATGGATGGACACGGAATTAGATGAATAGATATAGACAAGTAAGTACTGTAAATAAAAAAATATCGAACACTTTGATTTCCGTTGTACACACCTTTGTTTGGCAGCATGACGAAAAGAAATGGAACTAAAGCAGTTTGTAACTGATTCAAAACCTATTAATTCATAACATAATTTAGTATTATTACGTCATAATTACGCAGTATAATATTAGAGCATTACTTAATACCTCATCATCGACTATTCCTTTTACTCTTCCTTTTGTAATGTCCAGAGTGATTGCAAGTATCTCCTAATAAAAAAAAGAAAATCATCAGTATTCATTTATCAAATCCGAAACTCGTGTGCCGTTTAATAATACCTCGGTGGCCTCAAGCGAGCCCGTTTTCAATTCCCACAATAATTTCGGTAGACTTAGTAACCATGATTGAGTAATGGACATTAACTTTAAGCTTCTCGATATACGGAATCGACCAGTATAGTTTATGCTATTTTGTAGCTGCAATGAATCTTGCCTTTAGCGATAAGTTGTAAATCTTTCCAAATCATATATAACAGCAACAACGTACCATTAAAGAGCGGGAAACAAACCCCGCGATTATTCTCTTTGTGGAGGATTGCGCATGGCTTTGCTTGCCATATTCGATCAGAGTCTGATTGATAAATATAATAACATGTCTGCATGAGCGCAGGATGCCGGTAGAGCGTTTGCGTAATAATGGTTCATATACATACTTGATATAAAAGTATCTGATCGTTGTCATCTATGCAATTGAGCAGTCCCCATATCGATGGGAGAAGTGATGTAAGATGTTCAGGTTTGAAATCTGTCGGTGTTAGCTTCATCTTATCCCTAATTTCATGTTCTAATAGAATACTTTCCTTGCAACAGAGTTTATACGAATGTCAGTAAGCATACTATTATGATTAATTACATGAACATTTAATTATAGCCTAATGTAATCTTACCGTCCCGCCGCCCAATGTGACTATAATGTAGTCGAATACTCTTCCAGCCCATGAAAGTCGTCCCCCTACTGCATCGGAAGTAGTTTTTGGCATCATTGATGATGAATCCTCGTGATCATTTTCCGATGACAATATCGATGAATCCAGCAGGTATATTACAACAAGATTACAACATATTACGTTCATTTCTCGTAAGATTGATTCGGTCTATCAGGATTTGGTGAAAACGTTAGAAAACAATCATAATAATTACTTGAACAAAACATTCAAAAAGCAAAGACCTTTGCATCTCGCATTCCAAAAGAGCCTGCTCCGTATGGAAAATGTATGGTGATATGTTTCAGCAGTTGTTGCGTTTGAGGATCAGTCCATAGCTTGCGAGCATCACTCTACAGTGATAATCGCCATTTAGAGCTTTACTATGAATACATACGTATCCATTATTACAATAGTGTCTAACCTTTTCGCGTGATTCGATAAAAAATGCCCTCCACAAGACATCCAAGATTCTCAGTATATGGTTTAACAAAAGTAAACCGGGGGATTGATATATAGTCGATGTTATTGATCCAAACACAATCGGAGCAGTGTCCAGCCAGGTCGAAAGTAACAATTGATGCAACGTTGTTATTATAGTCTATTCGGAGAGTAAAGGAGGGTATGAATTTAGTTAAACGCGACTACAAAACAAACAACTTGTACGCATTTACAGTAGCTAATTATTGATGGTTCACCTGTGTTATCGCTATTCGTCCTTCAACAGTAGCAGTATCATATTCGATTTCCATAGCTCCGGCCTGCTTCGTATGAACTGACCTGTCACTTTTTAGGGTAACGGTTGACATTGACATTTTATCGTCTTTACTGTCTTGTGATGATGATATCGAATGACTGAATAGACCGAGAGTAGGCTGAATCGGCGATGATGATAGCTGTGGCATTAAAATTAGTGTCAATGGGTGCAGTGGCATCGTGTTAACCTAGTGAGAATTTTAAATACACTTATTAGCGATATGTTTCAATTATTAGACATAAGATACACGCAATAATCCCAACCTTCCCATGACATGCCACCCAATCCACAACATTACGTTTCTGTCTACGAGTATCCTGATTCATAAATGAATTGCGTGCTTGCTGAGAACGAAGAAAACTAATGAAGATCAGCTTTCTTTAAAGACAACAGAGTTAATCAGATGGCTTCTGCGGTGTGAAACGTTATGAATATAGACAATTTTTACTTTACATACAGAGTATCTTCCCCTTTTAACATTCCAGCCTTCAGAAAGTTTTCAAAACTAGCCAAGATTTTAATGCGCGTCTAATAAAATAATGTTACACCCATTACTTTTTTTTCCAGTAGATAATAAGTATACGGGTTAATGCCTTTAACATGTTACCTCTTGCGATAGTATTTGACTTCGAGGGTTAAGAAACGTGAGAGAGGATGTTCCGACGCCTTTGTTTAATCAAGAACTACGTTGTGTAAGAATTATCTACCTATACGACTTTCAGATGAATCAGTTCCTCACCTGACATTCCCGTTTGACCTAAGCTCATATCAGAGCCAAGCATGCTAACATAATTTGGAAGTATCTGGAAAGTGATCCGCCCTTGTTAATTCTTGCCATTGAATTCGGTTTATTGTGCGTGGTTCTTACTAAATTGTTGTAAACGAGAACGACTATAGTCTCACCTTTTTCCAGAACCCATTAGTAACTACATCAGGAGCGAGGTTTAGCCAAATATCCAAATATTTAATCGCATCTGTTCTTATGTCTTCGTGAATGTGGGTCATTGCTGAACAGGTATAAATAATCAAAAGCGGGAGAAATGGGCGAAAATCACTCTAAAAAGTGCATAGGCTTTAGCGTTATGTAAACACATTTAATTTAACCAAGGAAACTTAAAATGTACCTCGCTCAGCATTGGTATGAACTCATTCATAAACGATAACAAAATTCTTCTTAACGTCGCATCCTTTATAAAAACCGTTAATATTTTGATTACGATAAATTTAACGATGTACAATTCATACCTCATCTACCAAGAGCTTAACTATTGCGTTAATAACCAAAGATAAAGATCCTGGCAAGATTTGGGGGTATCGATTGAACAAATCTTTCAGGCCGAGTAAAGCATCTGCAGTGGAAATCAAACTCAAATTAATACTGTCGTCATAACAATTATGAAGAGCTATATAAAAGTTTGAATACCCTTCCTAACATTCGCACTGTAGTGTCTCAATTGCGTAACAAGATCATTAAGAGTCAAATTTCTTGAATTGGTCAATTCATGTGATTTATCTTCATTTATGCTTTGATTGGGAAGTATGATGGCTAAAATGACAATGCGGTAAGCAAAAAAGAAAAGCCAAAAGTCAAATGCAACGTGTATCGATTCTGAATAAAAAAGAAGCAATATACCTTTCGATTTGAATGATATATTAGTGTGGTTTGCGGGCAATGTCTTTTTTTTACCAACTTTTAGTTTGGGTTTCTGAATCATAAAATTTGTAAGAACATGCAATCTAGACTGACTCAAGTCCTGATCAATCAACATTTAATAATACTTTAAAATCCAACTGTTGTTGCCGCTTTTTCCTCTTGCTTTTCTTGGGCATTGTGCAATCACGAACAAAAATTTCAAGAATTCTCGGTGTGAAAAGCTGTTAAATAATGGATATGGATATGATCTGCAATTATATTAATATAGTAATAGAGAACACAAATTAAACTGCCTTGCCAAAAACTTTGGACAGTGAATGGAGCATCTGCAAGAAGAAAGGCCTTTGAATTATCAAAAGATGGGATATGGCGATGTTACAGAGGATACGAATGAATATGTAACGGCGCGGTGGGGACGTACTGGAGAAAGTCCCAACAGCATTATACCGACGTGACTCGTACTTCCACGAATACTTGTAGAAAATCCGAACAGCAGAATCAAGACCAACGAAGAGCCATATGAAACATACCCCAAATTTACCAGAAACACATATCTTATTCCCCTATTGACTGAAGATAAAGTTAACTCGCTTATTGAGCGACCATCGCTGACGAATGCCGAGGAAGCGCGGAAGGGGTAGGGCTCCCAATCCAGCAGGATATGCACATGGCATTAACAGAAGAACTCAAAAATCGATGACATCTGGGGGCTACAGGTATTTATTTTCGGATAGTCGAAATTATTTTTGTAAATAAACAAAGCAATGCGCTTTTTATCGTAAACGCATCTTCATTTTCAATTAGTTACCATTTCGATGAACGCGCTTTAAAGATATAAATTCTAAAACGACCCGTTGTTTGCTCTCCTGCCCTTTTGCAATCATGGTCAACTCTAGACTCTTTCAACCGAAAAATACGAAGCAAGCTATCAAGTTCTTCCTGAATAGTATTACTTAACTTGCGCATTTATTAAACTTTAGACACAAATGCATGATAACACAGAAAAGCGATACATGGAAAAGCTTGTGTGAATAAATGAGTATGGAATAAATTGTAAATCGTCAAATAATTGTAGTGCCAATTCTTTATTTTGCATCTTTTGACAACTGTAATGGATCCATCGAACTAGTACAATAAGATATATGTAATGGTTAGGAATTATAACATTCGCTTAATATTAAAATTTAATAGAATAAAAATACTCCAAGTTTGTGTGACGTACTACATCCTTGTCAGAATGTTACCTTTCCGACCAATTCTTTCCGAAGAAGAATCACGAGAGTTAGAAACAGGTACGCAATTAATCTGATACATTCCTCTAAATGAGACATTGAAATGTTAACAACTCTATTATATAAACAGTTGACGTCTATGTATCAGACGTAGAACCACAAGAGGCTGGAAAAGTTTTAAAGTGATATCAGATTCTTATGCATTTTATGAGCCATCCGACAATTGATCTCAGAATTATGTAATTTGATAATGCGGTTAGATTCATCCAGAAGTATTGTCCACCGCATAAAGACCTCGAACATGCGAAAAAGACAAGGAGAATTAACCATGAAAACGGTGACTTGCTAACTTCGTTGCATTATTTACCTAAATCTATAAGTCTCTTATTAATCATTTTTCCGTATTACCGCAGGCTACACTTTGACAGTACTTCTCTGTCAAACAAACTCGATTTCCGAATCAGATCTGATAAAGTTGGTCGCGGAAAACGAGTTGGACCACGTCATATTTCCCCGCGTTGAATCTGTCTCAAAGCACAGGGCTTATACGAGAGAACAGTTCGATGCATGGCGAGTGCTCTGGCCGCTTAATTACCGAGAAGATCCCAGGCGGTTAGTTATGTCAGCGGTATCTGTAACCTGATGATTTTTTCGGAAATTCGAAAGGGCCAAGGATATCTCTAAGCAATCTCATTTGTTGAGTAATTTTGGCGAAGTGGTTTTGCTTCAGGATAAGATTCGTTTAGGGAACTTTGGTTTTCCCGAATACATGAATTTCTTATGCAATTACAACCCCATTAATGTGCAGGGAAATTAACTTTCCAACAGAACCTCTCCGTCTTCACATGAATCGAGCAATTGAACTCTCAGAAAAAGCAAAATCATTGGGCGAGGTGCTCATTTTTTTATCACCATACTTTTAATATGTTGCCCCATTCATTGTTATCAGTTAATTCTAATCAATCGTACTTTGTAGGTACCAATCGCTTGCGTAATAGTCGATCCAACAAAGTCAGAGATTCTTGCTGAATCATGTGATACCCGCAATACGTCAAACCATCCGTTACGACATGCGGTGTTGAATTGTATCGCTGCAATTGGATCTCGGGAGAAAGCTGACAAGGCTGCACTTACCACAATATCAGCGAAACGAAAATCCGATGATATTTGCGAGTCGGATGAGATAGCAGAAAATATTGGATCCTATTTGTGTAAGGGGTATGATTTGTTCGTTACCCATGAACCGTGTGTTATGTAAGTTGAGAAAGCAAGAGGAGGGTGGGAGTCCGAGGACATATCCGATCGATTAACTGAATACGTAAAATATTATATTTGAATTATAAAAATTATAAAGGTGTTCGATGTCTCTTGTACATTCACGGATAGGACGCGTTTTCTATGGACGTACTAGTGTTTCAGGTGGATTGGGTACTTGTTATAAGATACATACACATGCAGCGCTCAATCATCATTTCAGAACCTTTGGTGGATTTCTTGAAGAGCTTATCGAGTCCGTGGACATTGATTGTTAGCATGTCAAACCAGTGTCTTAAGAATTAAGTACGTTACAGCCGAGTTCGGCTAATATTACTCTCAAGGAAACCGTGTAGATTACATGTCTCATGGCTTTTAATATTATTGTGCCTTGTAAATGTGTTATTATTATTATTACTGTATTATCTACCAGATTTGATAACGTTACGAGTTACTAAATTTGGTAAGGGAGATGGCTTAGCACTAAGAAGCGCTCTCTCACCAGTTCATCGAACCAATCCATTTTGGAAATCAGTTTATGGTAGGAGGAAAGTAAGTTAAGCGTTACACACGGATCTATATTGTTAAAGTTGGGAATGCTCTCTCCGTGATTGCAAACGATGTCATTAGTTCCAGGAGTTAATAATCCAGCAATTGACAACTTGGTCTTGGAAAGTAAATATTTAAGATGGATTCCTTACGAGGAAATTACCCGCGTAAAGCCAGCTCAAATTTCCATTACGCTCGGAGTTATGACGATAAGATAATGTTGTTATGCCTTGGAAACAACGGACAATGTACACAAACACTTGTTAGTGAATTTGCTAAAATATACTCACTTCCGACACACAAGCACAACAACTACGTTAATCAGTTCAGAAGATATAAGGAATGGCTTCGCTCTCGCAACAAACTCATAAAGGGTTTTACCAAATCTCAATTACAAACAAACTCACCAAATCATGCCTATTTGGAATGGATTCCATTCGATTGTATTGATTATATTGAGGACTTTGGCATATACTCAAATATTCTACCTACTGGTCAATGTGTTAAATTGATTTCGCTTGAAATAACGGATGAGACAGATGATTTATATTATGCCAAAGTAAACTATTTACTTATGCGTCATGTTTATTGAATAGTTTAAATAATTGTTGACATATTATTCAACTAGTTATGTGATGAGCATCCAGATATGCTTACCGGTTACCATCGGATTCACATATTAATATGATGCAAGTAAACAAAAGTATTGTCTAATAAAAGAATGGGATGAGAGGAGATTATATCTGGCGTGTACAAAGCGATTAAACCCCAAGATAAATGCGTTCTGTTATGAATGTAAAGCACCAAGACCTGTTGATTGGACTACGGGCAACAAATTTTTGGATTCATTCATTATGGAGTCGTGGAGTAATACAAGTAACAAAGATGATGTGTATGTACAATGGATTGAATACTCTCTATTTCATAAACTTTAAACAATGTACTCTGTATTTTATTCAAATGATAACCCGGCAAGGGCAGCTAACAGTAACATGCACGATTTTATTTCTAACTCAGCTCGTATTGACATACATGGATATGGAGGGATATAGTATTTGATTCATTTGGAAGAGTAAACCCTTGAATAAAACGCGTATAAATAACCCGTGAATTACAAGTTTATTCAAAGGATATTTGAGTCACTAAATCATACGCAGTAGACGATGTTAATATTGTAGATTGACTTCATTAATAACCAATCGTTGTCTTCATACCTGCAGCTGAATCCAAATCATAGCTATTTCTTGGTTTAGGCAGATCTCCAGTAGGTAAGAGCGTACTAGAATATTTACTCTCCTTCTCAAGAAGTGATAAGGGTTTTACATCATTATGATAAACGGCATACCACATCTCATAATTTTCCCCCTTTGCAATAAGAATAAGCTTGTCAATATCACTATAAAGTGTCTCCGCATCTGGACGCTTATCAGGATCAGCATCACAACACCGCTCAGCAAGTTTCTTGTATTCCTCTGGTGCGGAATCAGG
>CAJVPI010001207.1:0-15272 GCA_910592345.1 Paraglomus brasilianum
AGCCTTAGTTATGTAACATAGCTACGCCAATTGATTGATTATAGTTGACTATTTTTGATCGATTCAATCCATCCGGAAGCAGAAGAAGAGGGAGAAGAAACTATAAAGTGGACAGAATAAATGACCTAAAACATCGAATTGGAAGAAAGCGAAATGCATATTATTTTATTATTAAATAAAAAGGGGGGATTTTTTATTTAAAAATTATGAAATTTGATAAGTCGGATCTCTCCGCCCCGACGAGTCCGACTTATCGAGAGTGCCTATGTATAATTTATGTAACGCAAATTATATATATAATTACGGAAATTATATGGCGACGCAAATTATATATCATCCATCAAAATGTAGCATTAAAGGATGCGCGTCATGCAGAGGTCTCACAACATTCTAAAATAGGAAACCTTTGGTGTTATTCTTCTTATAGAGACTTTCTTATTATTATAAAATCTCGGCACAAACTTTCTTATATCTAATATCGAGAGATTTATAATAAACTTTCTTATATAAAGAAATTTTCGTAGTAAAAATCGGACCAGCCAAAAAGTTTTCTTATAGGCTATCTTTCTTATATCGAAGGGTTCTTATATCGAGAGCCACTTGTAATATCAGTATGATACTGACATACCAATACCAGAACCTGTGAAAGAAATTATTGAAAATCTGTTTAGTATTAGCATTAATGCTAGGTACAATAGTTTTGAAAAACATGGCAATACATTACTTTTTTGCTGGTTAGAAATCTTCATATCTAATATGGCAAATAACGGATTTTAAATAATAATAAAGGAACTTCTCTAAAAGTTTATTTTCAGAGCAGACAGTAATGTTATCCGGGATCAACTCAAATTCTGAAGGTTTGTATTTAAAGGCTAAATGTTATGCGGCTAAAGATTAATAAATACTTTATTTACCAAGCATTCAAATGAATATACAAAAAAGCAATATATTTTGGTATTAACATTGCAATTTTATGTATATATTACCTATAATGTGCGCGCTAAATTCTGTATTAATTTCACGGTGAATATTCTCATTTAATTACAAACCTAGGGTGGTCGGTGCACTTTTGATCGCATAAACAAGGGCTTGCAGAAAAATGGTATTTATAAACATGATCAACACCCTTTTCATTTAATTGTATACAAACGACTAGCATAATATAAAAGAGTATAAACAGAATCTATAAATGACTCTTGATTAAATACAATTCATCATCACAAGTTTTTAAGACAAGACTACAATAATGCAAATTTTATGCTTGGCTCTAATTCTAACAAAGTCAATAGCCAAATTTACGTTAATATTACAACTTGCGATTTTTTACAAATATGAAAATCAGAAGACACAAAATTCTATATTAAATAAGCTATAAGTTTACCTCTTAAAGAATTCAGCGCGGTCTCGATCCCAACAACTGAAGTTGCTCCAACCGCTACAACCTGGTTCCCAACATCAATATATGTCTTTTCACATTGTGAACATCATATTCATGTCCATTGGATGAGACCTAAGTTGATAATCAACATAGTACAAAATTAGTTTCACAATTACTTGTTTCATTTTAGCGTACAGTCTTGGTAATCATCTCTATTACTAATCAATACACTGTCCATCCAACCTATTCTCAATACTTACGAACTAAGCTGCGGCTTCTGCGAATACTTTGCAGCAAGAATTTCTCTAACACCATTTAATAGCTGTTGGTATGTTATGTTTTTGTTTTGGCTCAATCTGTGAAAAAATTTCCAAATAATAAATACGGTGACGATGTCATCGAACTTTATCTTATCATGGGAAGTATCAATATTTGAAGAAGTATGAGCAAGCGTCTTACGTTTTGATAAATGCATACGACATGGCTCCGGTGTTCTGCCCAGCCTCCATTGTATCCGCGGATGTCTGTAAATCTTTACAACTAGACCCACATAAAGCCAGGAAGTTAGTCAAATTTTAACGCTCTACGTCAAATCCTCTTCGACCTTCCCCTCCCCCACCTCCTCTTTGATTACATTCGTAAAACTCACCCACTGAACATTATAACATCCGCGGGACTACTCTTGGTTTCCTTGTTCTTTTTTGCAACTTTCTGTCCAGTCGCCGCTTTTTTCCCGAGCGCAAACAATGAGGCACCTATCGCCTTTATATCTCCACGTAGGTAGCTCTTTCCGGCGTCCATGAGTGACGATTTTGCGTCAGAAAGGAGGTTAGGCTCTTTGATCAAACCTTTCGTTGAGTAAAGGTACGGAAGATCGAGAGCGGTACCGGAATGGCAGGAGTCAAATATTACGGTCAAACGACAGCCTGGGGGAAGTGGACGAACTAAAATAGCGTGCATCTCCTGAATTAGAGTGGAAAGGCGAAGAGGAAAATAGATTGTTAAAAGTTAGAGAAGAGAGATCGGACTCGCGCGCATGAGGAATGAAGTAGAAAGGATTAAGTTTCTGAAGATTGATGATGCCATAGTGTGTGTCATCATGAAACTAAAAATGACAACAATCTTCCAGGTATTAAATGTAATCTATTCTTCACAGACCCTCTTGTCCAATTATTACTGATTATTCTTTCTTCATAATCATCCGACTTATTTCCGCATACCCCTCATTTCACCAGTCACTCTTCAAGCTCCAACTCTCATTCTGTCCCAAACAATTTGATTCCTTCCCGCCCACATACTCACATCGTCAACTATCTCTCCAGCTGTTTGAAAATCCACGGGCATAATTGTCTCGTCATAACCATCGTCTTCATCCCCATCGGTATCTCTTTTCTGCCCACCGTGACCTGAAAAGTGCAAAAAGAACGAATCGTTCGGGGCCGCCTTACTAACCAGCCAATACATAGCAGCAATAATGTTGGAGCGGGTTGGAATCAGTTTTGGATCGCGCTGTTCGTCAGTGAGAATCACCATATCGCACTCGCGAAAGTTGTAGTTCTTAATAACAAATTTTTTTATGTTATTTACGTCATTTATACAGCCTTTGTTTATGTTTATGATTATGATGAAAGAAAAGGCAAGAGTGAGTTGTCTCGCATTTCACTGCCAAGTTTTGCAAATAAAGAAATCCGACTATTTCCATCTCAATTTACGCACTCTTACTCTTTTTTCATATACACTTCTCCTGCTGGGACATTACCTTTCAACTCAAACCTGGTTTTTACGTAATTAATCCCAATCAATAGAGCTCTTTTTCGTCCTGTGCAAGCGCTTAATTGGAATCCTTGATGTGGAGGCCCTGCATTATAACCGTGCTGATGACCTGCATTAGGTGGAGGTGGATATGGTCCGTGATGGGATGCACCGGATGGAGGAGCATACGGACCTGGTGGTGGAGCGTATGGATTTGACTGCGGAGCATACGGATTTGGCGGTGGAGCGTACGGATTTGGATTTGGTGGTGGAGCGTATCCTCCTGATGGAGGAGGATAGGTTGTTCCGCCAGGCGGAGGATAGCTTGCACCAGGATACGGCCCACCGGGTGGAGGAGCATAACCTGCATTAGGATAGGGTCCACCAGGTGGAGGCCCATAACCTCCAGTTGATGGCATCGGTGGATATGCACCATATGTTCCGGGCGGAGAAAACCCTCCTGGGCCACCGTAAGGTGGTGGAGGTGGTTGATAATTGGAATTATGTTGTCCTGGCGCACCCACAGGTGGATATTGCGAGTTATGTTGACCTGGCGCTCCGACCGGATGGGCCGGGTTAGGAGAATTCTGTTGTTGCTGTCTGTATTTTTGACCCGGGTACATTTGAGATCGGTATACGTTTGAAATGTACAAGTAGTATGTGGAAATGGTAAGTTAGTGATTATGTAGCCAATAGATTATAATTTGGGACGGTTCTCTTTAGAATATTTTAATATTAGATTAACTGTGCATTGTATTACGCAAATTGTCTAGAAAATTTTTGGATGTTAACCTAAATAGATGAAATCTATGGATTGTGTTACTGCTGGAAAATGTATACCAGGTCACTTAAGGTGTGACATCATCATAAATAATCATTACGCAAGGCTCACAAAGTTGAATAATGGCAATAACATTCTTATTTGTTTGTATTCGTAGACTATGGGACATCATAGAGTGTGGAATTACATAAATGGCACAGTAAGAACCCGACGAAATTTGACTAGTTACTATTATGAGCGTATTATCTATTGCGTAATGTTGGCGTTGGCTTTTACAGTTTCAGGCAATGGATAATAGCTAGCTATAGACGGGTTTTGCACTGTTAGACAGAAACAATAAAACAGTTGCTATACATATTCCGATTAGAACCACCGTTAATATTAATGACAACAGCTGTTTATTGTGACATGCCTAATTAATATACGATAGCGTGTAATTAATTAAGAGCAAGGTTATCGAAAACAACAATAAATAAATATAGTCTAGAATACCGTTGCTGTTAAAGTTCGATGTTTTAAGTGTAAGCTTTCTATGCTAATTAGCTAATATGGAATATATTTGGAAACATTTAGTAACCAATTATTTAACACCCAACAATTTGTTCTCGCGTTATTGTGCTGCAATCATCAGTACCATGTGAAGTAAAATAATTCACGCTCGAAACCCTATTTTTCAACTCAAAATGTTAAACTCCTACTGTTGCATTTAACTAAATTCTTAGTGTTGGAACATAATTAAAACACAAAAACGGTTGTTAACTGTTCTCGCACCAGGGTCTCAGTAAATATTAGGCAACCTGGAATAAGGCACAATTGATGGCTACGGTGTCTGAAATTTATTGCTGTTGCTTAACAGAGCAAGGCAAGCAATATATTTAGCTGCTTTCCATAAAGATGTCTTAATATTTTTCTAGCACTAAAAGTTCTTTCACAGGAAAGACTTTCTGCACGAATGGTATTATTGTATTGCAAACAAACAAGTGGTTTCGTGAGCTTGAAGCGTAAGTCCTTATAGATGAAGCTATTTCGCCGCAAACCTTAAACAAGTTTCTTCCACAGTTTATGTATAGTTTTACGTTCCTGTGAATAAAACGCGCTTACGGCGTGGCAGAGCATAATAAACAAGCGTGAATATTTAACTCTTTTCATTATAATATAACATCTCTCTATGCTAAAAAGGAAGAATTAATCGCTTACCGTACCTACTTGAATTATCTCCAAGTATGGATAGACGCTGTCTTATGTGTCTCGGCGAGAGAGTATTAACGCAAAACTAAAGCTAAATACGTGTAACTGAGGTAACTCGAGAACTACAGCAATAGTGAAAGCATATGCATTAGATGTTTTAGCCAGTTAATTCACTGCATTGATATATTTGCATGAATATTCTAGTTTATGTGGAGTACTGTTCTCCGGGAGGCAATCTTTTCACCGACAATATTCACCAACATTACTTCAAAGTCAACCTTTTTTGGCAGTTGATTGATACGGACCCCCCCCCCGTTCTCCAGAATTACTTAAGATTTCGCTGTCGAAACACGTATACTCCATGCTACGCAAAGAGTCAACTACGCTGAGACAATACGTGCACGCTTCCGGAAGGAATCTGCTCGTTTAAATACGGATAATATGGTATGATAAGAATCAGCCCATGGAATACATCGGTGAAGTGGCAGCGAAAAAAACTCTTCACTTCAGTGCGGAATTTGATACAATCTGACATGCTATGAATATTATCGGAGTATGAATCTTTCTTTTATTTAAGAACTGCCCAGACATTTTCTATAGGATTGGGTCAAGGCCATGGCAAAACCATTCAACAGACATTCTTCGAAATCCTTGCACATTCTTTGACGTATATTTAGGATTATTGTCTTGCTAAAAATTTAAATATTTTTCTATATATTCTACCAGCATTGGCATGCAAGAATGATTGATGATGGACCATTTTCTGTAAAGCAAACATCCCGATTTGCAATATACACGATGAATCTTTTTATAATGGAGACAAAAAATCCAATAGGTTTCTACACTATAACGAGATATCCACCAAAAAAACCTCATGTGTAATGATATACAGTATACTATAGCGAATACGTGTATTATGGGATTAATCGTATTTAAAGTCAATTGTGTTGGTTTTGAAAGTATTTAATAATACCAGACTGCCGCTTTTTTTTTTTTCCAAACAATTTGATGTTTTAAATCGTATAACATTTTCATAAACGCCAAATCAATTCATTTTCTTACTACATTCGTTAATCTTTCCAAACCATCCGTTACTTTTACCAAGGGTTCCGACTTTTTATTATTATCTGGCTCTTGATCTTCTCGCCACTTACAAACTTGACAATGTCCTCATCTGTCATTTTTTTATAACGAGTAATAGCTTTATCAATTACATATTTTGCCCCAGCCAAGGCAATAGCTTTTAGACGTTTCTTGGCTTCTATCCCTAGACTGTGAGAGATCCATCTTCTGTTTTTTTTTTCCCTCTAATTAAACCAATTATTTATATTATCCCCCCACTATCGAATGAAACTACTCAATATATTGTGGACTCCATAATATCTACATACACAATATAGAGCGCCAATCAATCAAGCATATTTCCTTACTCAGAAGTAAAAATCCACTGTAACGGAGTTCCACTATAAAGAGGTCCACTATAAAGAGGTACATCGTATAATCTTTAGAAATTTCTACTGCATTCTGTCTATTGAATCTGGTGTCCACGGTTCCAAATGCACTTCACAAAACGTAGATACAGTGGTGTGCAAAAAAAAAAGATAGTTTACAGTATTTTCTATAGTTTGTTTATACATAGCCTTCCCAATTTTAGACTCATTCATGTAATGTAGAGAAAAAAAGAAGAAGTTTAGTCTTCGTGTTATTTATTTTACGCAATTATAAATTTAATCGCTTGCAAACTCTGTTATTCTATTACAAAATGGCTCCATCTAAGCAAGAACATTTCTAAATCAGGACACATGCAATACTTCGAAATATACAAGGATTCCGCTTAAGACTTTTATATACTGGAATCTCAAAAGTTTAATGAAACTGAAAATTTAGTGAATTGGAAAGGTTTGCGGGTTGAATAGTGGAATACTATTCCAGATAGCATTCTAATTAGTCTAATACGTTCAACAGAACAACACTGTAGATGAATTATTACAAAACGTAGTGAAATGTTTTAAAACGCGTCTATTCTTATTATGTAGTTTCGTTATTGTAAAAAGGTGAGACGGTTCTACCGCCAGTACTTTTTTCTGGGACCGTGATGTATATTTTGTTTTACTTCTGCCGTTTATATTAATATTAATATTTTATTTCCATAAAATTAATTTGTTACCAAACTATTTGAAGGTTACGTCTACGTGTATCGCTCGCTCACTCCAAGCTTCTCTCACGCCTCTGCCAATCGGCCTATAAACAGGAACATCTTTCAGCCAATCAAGCAGTACATTAAAACATTGCATATTAATATATTTGAAAAAGATTGCCTGATTTGTTTAATCAACAACTTGGTCTATTCCGAAAATACACTCTATACTTAAGACAAAAATGGCAATCTAACAAAATACGAAACATGAATAGAAAGAGCGGTAGGTATACCAAAATATGGGAAGTTGTCAGGGTCATCGAGGTATTACTATTTGATAAAAGCTAAATGACGAACGGGTGATCCGATCTTGTAATCATGCATCGGAGTACGGCAACGAATTACAAATGTGAAATAATAACCCCGGATGGTTTCATTATTTTGACGCATGGTGACTATATCCCTGCTATATAGAAAGTTACGTAGCATATGATGACATAATTAGTATGTCATAAGACCATGACCATCATTATTGATGTTATATTCTAAGGTCATGTTTTATGCCAATAACGTCATCTCACCTATTAATGGGCTTATATATTGCTCATTTGATGATCGTTTCAGCGAAAAATGCTTGTTGCATAGAATTCTTGATGCCAAAAATGACAAGTTCTATATCGCTAACGTTGACGCTAGTTTTTTTGGCTGCTTGTGAACCGATATATTGGTTCGAAAGAATAAATCATTGAAATCTGCCGTTTGTCAAAATCAATAATGTGTGCATTCGATAGTAATTCGTCTAGTAATTCTCTGTTCGCCATAAGAAAGTTTATTGTTTGTCCTTAATTTTGTTGATTGTATCATCTAATTCACTTATTCACTGTCGCGAATTCGACCTGCTTAATGAACTGATTACAAAATGATGGCTTGGCACTGTCATTTCACGTTTAATTATTCGGAATTACTCCGCCAGGAAAATTCGTGGTATTCTATTTTTGGGTCCCTTTTTATTTTTCTTGTTGCACGTTTTTCTGTATGATTGGCATTGAGGATAGTCCAATTTTGTTTGACCTTATGCCTTGTTCTCTGTCTCATCATATTTCTAACAGCGCTTGTTATTCGACAAGAGGTATACAAGTTCTCATATTAATTCAATTGATTTCTCTTTTAGATGCTCACGGATGGATGCATATAGTTTTCCATTCATGTTCCAAGTTGCCCGTTGAGAAATGCTCATACTATTCTAGGAAAGCTTTATGTACTTTATTAAACTTTTGGTATTTTCGATAAGCATCCCAAGAAACTATTGCTGATCTACTCGAAAATTAAACGCTAAGGGCTTTTTTCCAGTATTACAAAGTTGATCGTTGCTGCCGAATATTCACCTTTGTTCAGTTCTGACTCATGTAACTTTCTTTTGTGGACTCTTACAAACGTTCCTTGTACACATTTGCCATAGTAAGCATATTTAGCGACGTTGAAAAGAAGTAACACTTTTAACTATTTTTAGTATCAAGCAAACGCCTTTCTTGGTAGGTAACATGATTTGGTACGCTCAGTTTCTTGGTAGAAACTATTTGCACGAATTTGACTCGAGAGAATGAGTACTTTGACATTTTGACCTCGACTATTTTACTTCGCAGATATCACCATCAGTGACGCTTGACGTTTCTACCGATTCATGTGAGCGCCGAATTATATTGCTTCTTCTTCTTCTTCTTCTTCTTCACTTACTTGTGTTGTTGATTTTGTGATCTGATTTTCATAGCGTGATTTTATTATACGGCCTGATTTATGCTGTAGTCATATCGTGAATTATGACTCGTAACCAAATGAGGCAAAGGATCGATGTATTCTAGCACAAATATTCATATATAGAAATGACATGATTTATTGATATAATTAAGGGGATATAAACGAGGTAATGTCCATAATAAATTGGGATGCAACTGAGGTAGATTTATTATTACATGGAACTAATACTAAAACCGTCCAGTCTCAAAGCTAGGATACAACCGAGGTTGGGATACAGTGGGGACAGTTCACACAGTCTATCAATATTAATATTAAATGTGATATATGAATTACTGTATTATGTATGTCTTTTTACATAAATTTCGCTAGGTAGTGAAGACTGGAATGAGCAGTGATCTTCACCGGATAAACGTGATTGAGGCTATAAATGGGATTAAAGTTTCACCTTTGCAGTTACTATTAAAATATACAGAACGTATTATAATACTATTTGTTTGTTTATTTAAGTACTATATTTTACTAACTCAGTTTATACCGAAGGCAGTAGTTCCCTCGAAACGTATGGAATAGCATCTGTGTTACTATGCAGTGTAAGGGGGCCAACCGGTATAACAAAAATGACTAATCTGTATATTTAATTAATAACATACTCGTAAACAGTAGAAAGAACTATTCTCCCTCTGGCTACTGGAAGAGCCAAAAATATATATAACTCTTTGAGGCGAGTGGACTTCCTGGTGAGTGTCGAAAAAAAATAACTGCTTCACACGAACAACCAAACGAAAGAACAAACAACAAAAAGCAACATTTTAGATATTACAACGACTATTGATACAAACTGTTCTCAATTATACAAACAATACAGAATACAGTCTTTCGACTCTAGACAATATACAAATAGAAAATACTTACGTCGACCCGCACTTGATACAATTTGCTCACTAATAGACTTACATACTCAAAACACACACAACCCTCCTCTTTCTACCTCATACAACTTACCCCCACCACAAAAATGCGTCTCTTTTCAACTAAATCCATGACTCAACCGAGCTTGTCTCGTCGTAAGCCCACTCGCCCCAAATACCCCACATTCGACTCACTATTACCAGATACTAATGAGGCAGTATCGATAAGACAGGAACGACCGCAAAAGCAGACACAGTTACTTTCCACCCCAACAAACGAACTGGATGCATATTCCTACTCTACGCTACCAGAAACTGAGTATACACACTCCATTCCAATAACTTTCTCTCAACGCCCGACGTTTTCGTATTCTCCAATACCGAGGCGATATTCTACGCAGCCATCTTCAATAACAAACACAATTTACTCTCCGTCCTTAAACTCATCATTGCCACATTTGACTCGATCTATCTCGACCTCGACTATAGAAACAGCATCATGCTGTAGTACTCCCGGGACTATAACGAATGGCTACGAAGATGGATCCTGTAATGTGATTGCAAATGACGAAGATTGTGAAGGAGGACAAATACAGGATAGTCGATACGAAAAACAGACAAATACAATAATAAACAATTCTAGTGTAGGCAGCAACAATGACTATAATAATAGCAATGATAATACCGCCAACAATAACACCAACAACAGCTCTCAGAAATATGGCTTGTATTCATACGTCTCCTTTCCGTCATTAGATTGCCTGGTCGATGACTGTTGGTTAGACGTAAAAGTAGAGAAAAAGAGAGAGAGCATAAATTTTGATTTGGAACTGGAGGAGTATGATGAAATGATTGTTGGAGGGGTCAGGTTTGAATACTAAGGAGACAAATAGACGACGTAGAGAAAGAAAAGAGACTGTACGGATGTTGTAATTACAGCTAACACTTTATTATGTATATGGTTATATTCATTCATTTGTTTCATTCATTCACACTTTCATTCTAATTCATTCATTCATTCATTTTGGTCGTTAAAGTTAAATTGTCACTATCTGCATGTAAACATCAATCAATTAGTAGTTTTCTCGATTTTTGATACGAGAAAAGACCACATATAACTGCAATTAAACAATATGCATAAAATGGTTATTGAACAACATGGAGGAACGGTTAAAGAATGAGGCCCTAATTGCCGAAACTGACTGTATTGGGGTAAAGATGCTGTGCGATCAATATGAAGCAACTTTCATGTTTCCCTTTGTTAGTCCCTTTATTGTTATTATATTATATCGATAGATAACTACAATCGATAATTGACACTTTTCGTTGTAGTAAATAGTAATAGTAATAGTAATAGTAGAAAGACATGTATTTTTATTTTTATAGCTAAAAAGAACAAAGATATTAAAACTTATTCACACATTGCCAAAACATAGATATCAAACTTGTTCATATTCACACATTGCACAGTCGATTAATTGATTGATTGGGTTTGAATCACACTTACTCATTTTCATCGACAAACTTTTTTATACTGCGCCTGGATATGATATAAAACTAAACAAACACCACATGCAATTCACACGTCAAGAATAATAATTATTATTATTTTACCATGGCAACTGGCACTAACGCTAATATTAATACTGCTATCGTTACTACTGCCCAATCAAATGTTCGGTTTATCGGTCCGCATTATCTTTCTGTCTTTCCCTACTACCTTTCCATTCCGTCTCCGGATGACATCCAATCGCTCGAATACCACCTGTCTGACTCGAATCCTGACTCGGAATCAATACACTATTGGACTCTTGCAATACCTCGACCATATGGAATAGAAGATGCAGAAAAGTTTGTAAACAACTGTTTGGACAGAACGAAAAAGACGGGTGTCTGTTTGCAGTGGGCAATTAGAGTTCAGGAGGAAAGGACGGGAAACAATGGGAACGATTTAAGACCTCATGATCCCGTAAACTCCCGCTTTATTCCTACGCTAGTTGGGATGATCGGAGTACACCTCAGCTCAAATGACCCCAAAAGATATGAAATCGGATACTGGCTTTCGCTTACTCATCGTAACAGAGGGGTCGTCTCTTCTGCCGTCGCGAAAGCATGCGAAATTGTATTTGAAGGTCTGGGGGAAGAAGAGATTTATAGTCAGACGCTTGTTGGAAATCTGAGTAGTAGGAAAGTGTTGGAAAAGAACGCGTTTGAATATTTGGGCGTTGTTGAAAGTAATAGTGGAGATGTCGCTGATAATGATGATAACGATAATAGATCAAGTACGGATATCGACGCCACTGCAGCAACTATAACTACAGCAGACATCCCCATCACTTCTCCTGCAAAGAGCATCCAACACACGTGGTTATTCCGTAAACGGAAATAGCAAAAATACTGTACATTTAACATATGTCTCTTTCTTTAAATGAGCGATTTTTTTTGGAGGCAATCATGCGATAGACCAGAAAACATGTACGTAATGTTTGTATTCGTCTGCAAAAAGTAAAGGTACATGCTTCTCTTGTGATAATAAAACTGTGTTCAACTCTTCTCGATTGCAATGGTGCTAGTACAATACAGTTCCCTTCATATGACAAATGGCGTAAAAAGGACAACAATGTAACAAAGAATTGCTGCAGTGAAAAAAAAAACGTGGTAAAGAGAAGAAAGGAGGGAACGAAGCAGGTGATGAATCGAAAGGGGAAGTGCAGTATTATGGTATCATATTTACAATAGTGTTACATATCAAGAGTTCTATTTCCAAGTAAGGAGAATCATTATGTGTAGTAGTAGGGAGTGTGCATATTGCATTTCGCTTGGGAAGAAAAAGGTTCTATGTATATTCTAGCTATACTCTGCCCAAATATGAAAAAGTAACAGCCCATGTTTTTCGTGACTCCATAAAATCTATTGCTGTTGCTATATTGTAATTTTAATCCTTCCCCAATAGAAAAAGCCATCGGAGCTAACTGTTGATCGTAGATTATCGACACTAGATGAACCAATAAGGAATTAATTAACATTAGACGAACCAATGACGAATCAACGCGAACTTGCTAATAATATCTCTGGAGGGAGGTACGACGTAATGCGACACAACAACAATAACAATAACAAATGTAGCACTAAGCATCTCATTTGTGGTCATGTGGCACGGAAACCCTTTTACCCCTTTATGGATATCAAAATAAATTAAAATAAACCATGGATTGATTTACGCGGGTTAAGTTTTAACAGAAAGATTCTGTTGAATGACGAACTTAATTGACCATTGATTTATTGAGTAAACGCCGTTGATTAACGCATACAGATCATATGCTAATGAACAACGTGATAAATTATGATAGATACACTTTGATAACATGGGTTGAGCAGATGGTGATATGGAATGGATTATGTAACGTTTGTTGTAACAGGACTTGCCCCTCCCTTGTGACATATATAGGAATGGGGGCATGATGCAATGTCACCGGACAGGTGAACAACCATTGCTATCAACGAGTAAAGCAACAATACGAAACATTAATAATAATACTATTATTAGGGTGTTGATCGATTCGATCTAAGTGATAAAACAACAAAGTCGATCTAGTAATTAATAATACAATTTGTAAAAAATTTTCTTGCGAGGCAAATCAAAATATACAAGACATGTTGCAACAAAACTACGAATTTGTTATATAAAACAATCAAAGTCTTTTAGCTTTTGATATATAGTTTCTTGCACACTAAGATATTACCTTTTTACATACACTGGTACAGTAAGACTATTGGCTTGATAGTGCTTTGAAGAAGTTGGCAGGAAGACATAGTACAGAGCTTCCAATTATTTCAAGTCGATATTGCTAAGAGAAAACCCGGCAATGATACATTTATCTAGTTTTCAGCAGTTGCAACAAATGGATTTATGGTATCATTAAATAAGCGTTACTACTACGTAAGGAGTATTAATTCTTATGTATGCATGCATGTATGCATCACATCCTCTTCCTACCTATGTTCTTCAGATTGCCACACGCGGAACGCGTCTTAAAGTGTAGGCTTTATCCTGGATAATAACCTTTACACCAGTAATTTATTTATACTTTGGATAGGCAGTCCCGGGCCGAAAACATAATAGGACCAATATGCGTCTTCCTCACAGCACTTTTTTCTACTATTTCTTACTCTAGTTTCAGCTAACGATTTTACTTGGGCTATCGACAAATTTTTTGTTGAATTTTGTAGTGCTTATTAGCATTTTTAAATTTGCATGGTATTATTACAAAAAAAGCAATTTGTTATAATGCATAATTCTATGGGTTATGTATCTCGACTGTGTATTTATAAGGGGAGGCAATCATTTCGTGACAATCATTTCATCGACAATCATTTCACCGACAAATATTCACCAACATTATTTCGAAGTTATCCTTTTTTGGTAGTTAACTGTCGGTGAAATGTACTGTCGGTGAAATGATTGTCGATGAAATGATACGGACCCTTTATAAAAATTTTTAGGTCAAAATTGGCGCCAAAATACAGTTAATATAGGTGGTTGGTGACTTTTGAGTAGGTAGTACGTGGGGGAGCTGAAAAGTCTTACACGTGGACCTATATTTCCGGAAATTTCATAATAATTATCGATACAACTATTTTATTCCTTCAAAGTACTCTTCATTAAACTCTATACAACGTTCTAGCCGATTTCACCAATTCTGGAAAGAGTCCTCATAGTCCTCTTTCGGGATACCTTCAAATTGCCCTTGCCAAATTTTCGATTGATTCGAAAAATCACAGAAAGCAAGGTCTAGACTGTATGACGAGTGGGGAAGAAGTTCGACTCGTTCGTTTTGAAGATATTTCGATCGCGGTATTGTGATGAAGCATGACGTCTCAAGCAGTTGTTTATACCGACAATCCCTTTGTTATTGCCCAAATGTAAATAATAATTGCATAGCTACACAAACAAATTACACAGTCAGTCGGCCAAACTACATAAATTCTTGATAAGTTGTGAGCCGGCAACAGGGCGCTAAATATGTATCAAAATCAAAACAATAATTAAACAACAATAATATGTCATTAAAACATGCCCACGCGATAAGCTAGTCTACAGAAATATACTTATTTATATGGTTTAATAAATATCTTTTATTGCGTGATTTTCGATAAATCGAGCAGCCCCAGTTGGCCGGCTTTTCGAGCATGCTGTTGAACATCATTTTGCGCCTCTATATTTTTCTTTACATATTGTGTTATCCGTTTGCATAGTCATATGCATCTTTGGTCATAATTATAGTTGAATTTATGTCGTATCGTAATTAACGTTAACAAAATTATAATCCTAATACCAAACCAAATAAACGCACCAGACAGTCTAGGAATGCA
>CAJVPI010001208.1:0-15260 GCA_910592345.1 Paraglomus brasilianum
TAAAGGCTGAGAGATTTTGTCCGACTTAGGCCAAATCCGACTTATCGAGTGTCCGACTTATCGAGTTTCACTATGTATTAGATAGATAACTAGAATAATAGTACATGCTGTTAACACTAATTGCATTTCTCTGCCTCTAATGTGGAGATTAAAATATTATACTACTTGTGCATTTGCTGACGTGTGCCCTTGTTCAATTAATCCGAGTATAAGCTTGGGAAAAACTTGGTTTGTTAGTATTGAGGTCGTCAAGCTATCATGTGCTATAAAGTATATTATTACGCAATTTAATTGATCGTGATACCATATAATAATTGCCTTTTCCAATAATATAATCATCTGAGATATGCAAACCCGAAATTGTAAATCGTTACTACATATACCTATTGCCAATATATCGATCATTATAATAATAACGCGTGATGAAAAAAGGAGTACGATTGTAAGATGCGCAAGAGACTAAGTTAATTCTCCGTTGTTTTTCGAAATTAATGTTATTCTTTGCTTTTCAGCCGAAATCACCTGTAAACTTGAGTAATTCCGATCCAAAGCAATTAATTTATCAATGAGCAGATCGCCAAATCCGAAATTAGTTTTTATAATACCTGAAATTGGTTTTATTAATCGTCAGAAATATACTATATAAAAACAGATTATACTTAGCTTTCGGGATTACCTTATCTAAAATGGCCAGCGAGACTTCGCCCGCCCTCTCAAAACATTTTACAGATAATAATAAAGCCCAATTCGAAACCACAGATTCGCTAAAGGAGTTGACTCTGAAATCGAAAATGCGGATTCGCAAGAGCGATTGACCGAAGCCAAGATAATAGCCTCTACTTATTTATATCGCAATAAATCAATTAAAATCCTCGCACTAAATATACTAAAGCAATCCGGCGAAAAATTAAGTCCGATAATATCACAATTTCTGAACAGAAACCCTGTATAAGCTGTACTGCGGACACGTGGACATGCGTTGAAAAATTTCTTGCAAATAAACCAGATCCACGTTGTCCCGATTGCGGTAGTTTTTTCGCGGCTCGGAAGTGCATTTTTCATATATTATTGTTAGCAATTATTATATTTACCCCTTGAATATTTGCTTTGTTTCAATTTCATGATCTTTAATACCGAGTTTTTATACCAAGCAAACGAGTTTAATGTGGGGGGATGGAAATCACAATCCTCGTGAAGGTGAAAAAATCCGGTGTTCTGAAAAGCCTCATCAAAGAATTGTCTGCTGATATTTCCGAAATTTCTGAAGGGGATAATGAAAAATCCAGTGGTGCATCCCAGCCTCATAATTTTTAGTATGATCACCCATGCTGAGTCGAGAATGATACTATGAATCAAGAAGTATTTTGACTTTGGCAAAGCTTTAAAAGAACAACGTAAGGAACTCGTAATAGTGGTGCATCTAGTGCTCTTCTCAATCTCGAGTTTCGTACTCAGATTCCTAACAAAATTACAAAGGAAGCTCTTCGTAAAAGAACTGAAAAGGCCCAAAAATTTTATAAGCTTTTTGCAGCGGTTGGTAAAGAAAAAAATAAGCCAAGTTAAAACTTTGACAGTATCGTCTATCTCTAGATTAAGCTCGGATAATATCGATTATGTAATCTCGAAAGTTTTGGGAAGATCCTAATGTTAATTACTGTGCCACACATTGCACTGTGAGCTCAAACTCACGCTCTAACATAAAATTTTTTGTATAAATCCATAAAGCATTTGTTAGTTTCGCCTACATCTTTAACTTCATGTTTTTGTAGTGCTGATATAATATATATATATGTACTATTAACTACACAATTAAGAATTTTCTTAGTGTTTTCTGAGACCAGAAATTTCAGTCATGTAAACTTATCAAATCGGACATGAGCTCATAATGTCTCATCCAGAAATAACAAAAAATATACTTTATTAATCGTAAATATTTATTAATAAAGATGTTCGGACCCATTTCAGGATTTGACCCTTTCTAAGAACGGGTCAACCCATTCTGGGATCCTGAAATGGGTTGGGCCCATTTCGATTTTGCAAATATGGGATAATCTACAGAAAATTTTTTATCACCGTAACACATACTAATACTAACAGATATTTTATTGGCTATACCAGATATATGATGATACATTGTTAATTGTATACACCCCCCGAACAAGCAATTTATTTATGTATAGTAATAGCAAATAGGAATTACATATTAATAAAAGAAATTAGCGTTTCTAATTATTTGTCGCTTTTATCAACTAGCAGTTATTTGTTAACGTGGAATACACATAGCAATAGATTACATCGCACATATTCCCTCTAACACGCAGGTTTTTATTTTTGAGTAAAAGAATTTTCATTTCGCCAATTTGCATTATATCATATAAAGAATTAGCAATTTTGATAAGCTGCACCACCCGGATTAATAGCATTGTTGAAAAATTAACAGTTCTGATATGCTGCATCATCCAGATTACGAAGTATCGATCGTATTATTGATAGCATTGTTGAAGGTTTGATATGCTGCATCAGCGAGATTACGAAGCATTGATAAGCATTGTTGAAAGTTTTGCCAGATTACGAAGTGTCGATCGTATGGTTGAAAAATTAACAGTTTTGATATACTGTATCGGCCAGATTACGAAGCAACGATCGTATGATTAATAGCATTGTTAAAGAATTAAAAGTTTTGATATGCTGCATCTTCTAGATTGAGCGTATGATTGATAGTATTGTTGAAAAATTAACAGTTTTGATATACTGCATCAGCTAGATTACGAAGCATCGATTATATTATTGATAGCATTGTTGTTAAAGGCGAATAAACAGCTGTTCATTTTTTAATCCTTCATGCATTCAAAATAAACTACTTTAATTATGTTATTAAAAGAAGCATCATCGCTGGTGTACCCAGTGTGTGATAATCGGAAATGATTATAGATTATCACATCGCAAAAATCGAAATGGGCCAACCCATTTCAGGATCCCAGAATGGGTCAAATCCTAGAATGGGTCCGAACAAAGATAATATTTAACAAGCATTAGCATAGCCAAGATACATTAAAACTTTTCAAGTTATTCCATACACGTAAAAAAATTAATGGTAAAATTAGCATCACCTTCAAAAATGCATATAAATGAATGCATATAAATGCATGCATATATTAATTCATATTTTTTAATTTCGTTACATGTCTAATAATTGTGTCTCGACCTCTTTGATTTTTAGGTGCTGTGAATATAATATTACAAAATTAGTCATATCATATATCTGGAGTACTCACCAATGTCAAATTAGAAATTTGCTAGAGTCACAAATTATTTAATTTTCGCATCATCTTCTTTTTGAGATATTAAACTTTTCCAAATATTAATCAATATCTCATCTTTAGCTATAGCCAATCATACAATTTTCCCTACTTGCTCCTCATTCTTTTCCAATTTATTGACTATATTTAGGCAAAGTCAGTCAACTTTCCATACTGTATATTTTTCAAATCTCTCCCCTTCACATTATGCTCGTTATTATCTTCCTCATGCCCTCTCTTTCTTGGTGAATCCATCGCTCCATGAGTTCAGATTCCAGTTTCTGCTTAATTTCCCTTAATAATTTGAGCGCATCTTGATCCCCTATTATCAATAAAAATCATGTATAAAAAAATTTTGCTCTGTAAGAATGACCATTTAAAACTTACTGAGACATGTAGTTACATCTGGTGCTAACGTGAAAGTCTTTGTAATTTCTCATCGCTCCACCTTCTTTTTAAGGTTTGTTATTCCGTGTGCTTTATGATGTCTAGCTTTGACCTTAAAGACTTGAATATAAATGATAGATCAATATTGTTTTGTCACGGTCGGATGGTCTGGGGTTTGGGAGAGCAATTAATCTTTCGCGTAGGGTGTTCTTCCGACCGGGGGTTATTACCAGATTAGCTTCGTCTTTAATATTGGTAGTTGTTCAATTAAGACTGAATTCTAATCTACAAGCGACCTATTTATATATTTAAATTAAATGTGCGCTTCTCAACTCCCTATCCGAGCTTCAAATTGCTCGTAATTTCAATAAGGTACCCCAATAAAATAATAACAACAATTATTTTTATCGCGGAATCGAAGGGAAATAAATTCTATTTAATATTAAACGGGACTATCTTTAATTTGGTATTTTGACTAGTCAAATTCTGTCACTTGTCTCAAATTAATTAAACAATATTCGTTTAAATAATAATTAAAAACTTTCGTTCCTCAATTAAGAGTACTGGATCAACGATAATTTACATAGTTTAAGTGAGTTGTTTTTACAACTTGAGCCGTTTATTAATATCCGGTTAAATAATTAATATTGCAACGATGAAAAAAAGTAAAATTTTGATTTCAAAGGGAACTATTTATTTGATATTTTAATTCCGTGGAGTGGAAAATAATATGAACAAACTAAATAACATATTAATATACAACATGAGAATTTGACGATGGGATAAGACTGCTTATATAACTAGCGATTACCAAAAATTGAAACAAAAGGTATCAGTATAGAAAATTTTCAAGGATCAATAGATTTTAAGTTAACTAGTGGCACTGGTACTGATGCTCAAAATATGTAATGGTGGGTATTGCATACCACTATTCTAAAATTGTTTGATCTATGGAATAATGTTTGATATTGTCCAAGTGTAAATAAACTTATATTCTGCATTATAAAGTTGAGAAGACATAAAAGATTTGCATCTGAAAAATCATCTTTTTTCAGAGAGTTACATTTTGATACAAAGTTTCTTGAAGAATATATTTTTCTTGTTAATAATAAATTGAAAAAGTGACATCTCTACATGTCCAAGAATCAGTTCAACATATGTTCCTTGCTCTGAAGGCAAAAATGAGAACTGCTGTGAGGACAATACTATATCTTCTAGACCTTCTTTTCGTTTCCTTGATCTTCCTTTTCTTCATCATCACTTTTCTTTTCACTTTCTTGGTCTTCTTTCACATTTTCCTGGTCTTCCATATTTTATCTTGATTTTGCAACTCTTTCTCAAGTTTGTAATCGGTTAGGCTTCCTATTGCATGTTGCATTATACTGGAGAAAAACCGTGCTCTCTGGAAAACTGCGCGATGCTTCTTATCTATAATTTTGAGTTTCTTCTTATCCGAGGCGACTTTTTCAGTGCTACTGACCCATGTGTATAAGGACCCATATTTGTCGTATTCTCTCCACTATTCTTAAAGAAGGCGTGAATAGACGATCTTAATGCTTTTTTTTGTTCGAGTACACTGGTATTTTTCCTGAAAGGGGGCTTAGTTTCAATAAGGCATCAAGCGTTGAATCGAGGTCATTCTTAATATTATTGTAAAGATGATTCTTCAGCCAAATCGAAAGTTTGGTCATTATCTTCTATGTTGTGAAGAATATGAAATTTACGCCATGATAAAATTTGTGGATGTTAAGCTTAGCGATAATTCCGGTCGATCAACTTCCGCCTCGATAAATTGGGTATTGTAAGGTTTCGCATTACCAGTGTTGATTTTGTATATAATTATCGTAGTAATCCTAAGTCGTTTATCGTATTTCTTTAATAGCTGCTCGATCCGTTGAATTTTCGTGACTTTGTGGCGGAACTTCTGGTAAAAATTTTTCTACAGCCTATGTCAGAGTTGGGACCGCTAGACAACGATGGCGATGGTGAGGACGCCTGGCTAGGTGCTAGATTTTCAGGCTTAGTAGTTTCTGTTTCTGGGTTTCCGGGTTTGGATGCGATCTGAAGCCCGTATGTGTATGATCAGGTGTCTGTTCTTGTTGTTCTTGCTCTTGTTCTTGTTTTTGTTGTTCGTAATTTTTTACGGCATTTAAGATCGCTCTCCAATTGTCCTTATTTATGTCCTTGATGTGGCCATGATGTATCTCCACGTTAAACATCTCCTCCTTGACGAGTTGCTTCCAAGCATCTTCATCGGTTCCAGTAGTTTTTGTAGTTGCGGTGATATATTCCGGCGGATCGCAAATAGGACAACTGTCGTCGTGGAATAGTACTAACTGTTCCAGTGTTGGATTATTGAAGAGAAAGTGGACGTGTCGGTGAGCCGTTTATTAGATTGTCCGGCCTAATAATCAATTCTTTCGACGATAGAAATAAAATGTATATGTATAATAAAGGATTTCACAACATGAAGATTTGGCGATGGAATATGAGCTTCTTATATATCTTCGAGCGTCACTGAAAAATTTTCACTGATAAAAATTAATTATGCTAATTATAACGCTTTGTACTGTCGAAACGCTCTTAGCTTACCCCTCCCCTGACAAATTTGGCAGGCAGGTAAGTCAAAGGGGAGGTAGGTGCTCATAATAATAAGCTCTTTCCAATAAAGTGTAAAAATTTCTTTATTGTTATACATTTCATAGAATAAGATTATAGTAGAGACAATAGTACAATTACTATTTATGGTACCTCTCCTATAGTGATTGCTAATTTTAGTAACTTCGATTGCCAAACATAGGGGAGATAGCTGATTTAACGTCATCCAAATATCCGCCAACGACTCCAGACAATGCCAAGCCCTCCTCTGAAAATGAAAAAGTAGAATTAGCTTGTTTCTGTCGATGACGATAGTAATCTAGGAATCGAAAGTCCTTTGGGGTGTTTTCGAAGTATGGATCGGTGGTTTGAAAAAATTTAAAATTTTTTTTTATAATCACATGGTCGGATGGTTATTAACGTAGGAACCTCCTATTTTTGTGATCGGAAACTGTCTGATTACTTCGATAAACAATCAAGCGCTTGTTTGTGACATTACAATGGTATGTGAAGAAATTGTTTTAGATAGAAAGCAAGCATGATTGGGTAACATGGCCGTGTGGTGAGTAACCAAATATATCCAGAGTAAACAAAAAAGTAGTCACACGCTGCCAAAATAGGCATCATAGTACAACATAATTATCATAAAGATATCAAAATATAAAGAAAGACTAACGTTACTTTGCAAGTTACGTCGTCGAAATAAAGTCTTACGCATCATATAAAGGAAATACATTACATCGTACTTACGCATTGAATAAAGAAACGTTAGTTTTACATTTACGTGCTGTAACATTTCAAAAGTCAATATCTTTGTAATCGTACCCGCTATGTAGTAAATTATTCTAGTTTTGTAGTATCATTGTGACTTTGTTCTTGTATTCACTCAAAAATCATGTGACTGCCCTTTTTTTTCGCCACTGACTTTTCTCCTAATTCCACGATCTATAGTATGTGTACATGCTTGAGGAGATCGGCGAGAGGATCGGAATGCATCACCAAAGTCATTTGCAAACACTCGTGTCTTTTTTGTACATACTCATGGTAAATATTATTTGCATTTGTGATTAATTGATATCGAATAGTTTATCCACTCTGATTTGTATTTATAGAAGACAAAATTGAAATTTGGCAAATGCACAACCGTGCTCGAGGAATTTTACAATGGGAGCGTACACACAAAGCAATTGTTCCGATCTGCTATGAAGAGCAGAAAAAACCGTCTTTTTGATTGCTCGGATCTAAAAGTATATTTTAACTGTTTTTGCAGATGTTGACTTCTATCCATTTTATTCAGGAAGCTTTGATCAATACGGCAAATATGATCAAACAATTACAGGATGAGGATAATAATAATGTATTCAAGTTATCCAGGTAAACCTGACAAAGAACAGCACAAGAAAGGTATGTGGCAATGAATACCATAATGAAACTGCTTATTCTCCCCATAACAAAAATATCGATATGCGTAGCTCTTCCAATTTGTATCAAATCGCGTCACGTAAAATGCATAATAAACATACTCTAATAAAACCAATAAAATATACTCTATGCTATGTTTGTCAAATTTGTTTAATCTCTGAAGTGACTAACAAGTGTGAAAAAGAAAAGTTAAAAATTATGGACGCATTGTCTCTCCAAACCAAACGCAGACACGAATATCATTCATTTCTAAAAGGAAAAGAGTGGGAATTAATTCACCGCCGCAAATATTGATTGGCGCAGACATTAATATTTAATGTCAAAATATCCTAAGAAGAAATATACATTCCACCTTTTTCCTAGCGTCGCAGAAATACCTCAAAACAATGGTTCTCTGTCCCGACATTCTTATTTTATATTCCTTCACTTTAGTTTCTCACATTATTATGTCTTCATATATTTTTCCTCGTAACTCAGGGTAAAGTACATGGTTCTCTGGCCCGTGCAGGTAAAGTAAAATCTCAAACTGCAAAGGTTGAAAAACAAGAAACAAGAAACAAAAGACCGGAAGAGGTGCGGTCTATAGCAGAAGATTTGTTAACGTTACTCTTACCGGTGGCAAGAGAGGGTAAGCGAACGATAGGCTGATCAGTGCATAGACAATGAGTTTCGACGTTTATTAAACTATTTTTATTGTCGTTTAGATGAACCCTGCTCCAACAAGTGACAAACCTTGAGAGCGTTCAAATAAATAATATATATCTATTAGGATTTCTTATATATGGAAGGAACATTATTAGCCTGTTTCGAAATCTAAGAGAATCGAGATAATTAATAATTACGTTGTCTTGTGAATTAATAAGATGACACATGCGAGGTGTTCGATAATACAAACCATGAGTCATGAGCTCTGGGATTACAAGATCAAACTGTCTAGAGTCTAAGGCCAGATAAATAAATTAATATTCCATGAATTTGGCCTATATCAACACATACACTTCAACGTCTACTTACCTGCAACGGCGCAACTGTTTCTTGGTTCGGGCAGATTATCAGTAGGTAACAGTTTGCTAGAATATTTACTCTCCTTCTCGATGCGTGATAAGGGCCTTATATTATTGTTGTAATAGACGGTATTCCACACGTCATCAGATCCATCCTTTTCTATTTCTGCGATAAGGTTAACGATTTGCACTGCAAGTTCCCAAGCAGCTGGGCGCTTGTTAGGATCCGCATCACAACACCTCTCAGCAAGCTTCTTATACGCTTCCGGTGCAGAATCAGGCATCGTAGGTCGCAGTCCATTACAGATATCTCTTGCCAAATACTCGTCAAATTGCCTATCTCTAAAGGGTGGCACGCCACTAGCGATCTGGTACATGATAATACCAAAGGCATATATGTCTGACTGCTTCGTAAGTTTGCGAGTATGAAAGACTTCTGGCGCAATGTAAGACAATACACCCTGCACGGTTTGATTTGACTCGGATGAATTCACCGGTTTGGAAAGTCCAAGATCGCATATGAACAGTTCCCTTGACTGGGTAGAATCGTTCTTGTTTAAAACTACATTTCCGCCATGGAGATCACAGTGCAATAAAAGCATCGAATGCATATCGTTCAAACGTTGTGCAATATCCTTCAAGCATTCTAATTTCATTTTCCACGTCAGGGTGTTAATATTCTTTTCTAAATAAGACGAAAGACTACCATTATTAGCATGTTGCATCACAACCATGTACTCTTTCATCTCTGTTTGCTGTGTGACTCCATAAAGTTGTAGAAATTTCGTCCACGAGCACTTGGCATGGTTCTTGAACTGGTAAGTAAATAGTCAGATTAAAAATAGCTGCACTTAATTAAACGTTGACAAAATGCATCGAGAGTCGCGCTTACCTCGGAAATGAATAGTTCCGACTTTCCATCAAAATTCTTAAACTGTTTGAGAACAACACATTCTGGCACATCTTCCGAGTGTTCTTTATATTTGGCAGTGTAGACTGTTCCGTAACCGCCGGATCCAATCTCCTCGATTTCATCAAAGTCTTCATACTGCATAAACTTTATCTTGTGATTACTATGCGTATTCTTGATCCGTATTAGTCTATTTAATATCTCGTGTATATCACGGTAGAACACCAAATAATAGTCTCGAGTAGACGGTTCTTGAGTAATACCAATAATCCAAATGTTGTTTGGAGTTAATATGTTCGGATACTCTTTAGTTAGCTATTAAGTAAACACGATACAATTATTACAACGGCTTATGGTTTTCAATTGAACGCAAGTATACATTGTGCGATTTTACCTGATAAAAATCAAATGATTGAGCATCGTCACCGTGTGTGCCAGCTATCTTCTTGAGCATCACTTTTACCAATATGTCTTCGTTCGCTGTTGGTTCTAACCAATTTGCTTCATGGGTGCATGCATGATCTAATGACATTGTCTCTCGTACGTCTGTCAATCGAGAATATTCCATCCATTGTATGTAATGACTCTCAACCTTTTTAGTAATCTTACTCCACGACTGTGTTATAAACGAGTCCAGAGACTTGCTGCCGGTAGTCAAATCAGGAAGCCTTGGTGTTTTACAAGCAAAACAAAAGGCCTTTATATCGCGATCTAACAAGTATGCGCATGCCAAACATAATTCATCTCCGTTGCTTGTTCTAATTAGATAGTATTTCTGCTCTTCTTCATTGTAAGTGAATCCAATAGTAATCCAAGTATTTGTGTCAAGAATATCAGGATAGGTGTCGCATAACTAGTGACCAATTGCAAGTCAATAAAATTGACTAAATAGAACGATATACCACAACGTTATGAAATAACTTAACCTTATGATAGTACGACTCGTCCGTCCCATCCGATATCTCGAGCGGAATCAAATCCACGTCGAAATAAGTAAGAAGACCGTATAAATGTCCAGTCGAGTCATCCTCCACCTTGATGTAGTCGAGTGGGATCCATTCCAAGTAGGCTGCATTCGCTGATTTGGTTTGTCTTTGTGATTTCTTGATAAACTCGTCAAGTTTCTCGTTTTCGCTGGTCCATTTATCTGATATCTTTTTGTGGCCACAAACACACCATGCAGGACTACATCTAAGTATTCCACACGCAGAGCAAAATCCATATAATGAATAATATAGATAAATCTGTCTCTTCGCTACCAAATAAATAGCACCTTTGTAATTTGTAAATCCATATATCAGCTCATTGCGTCGCTTAAGCCATTTCGAATATCTTCTGAACCTATCGGTATTGGGTGGATTTTCGTGCGCGTGTGTTGGAAGTGAATATAACCTAGCGAACTTGTGGCCGTTGAACTCTTCTGTGTATTTATCGTTAATTCCAAGTAATACTACTGACTCGACTCGCTTAGATGATGCATAATTATCCGCTTGTTTATATGAAGCAGTATAAACAGCATGAGTAGAGTGGTCAATCGACTCTATATCTGAAAGTTCTGAGCAAGAAATCCATTTAAGATGATAAGTTTCTAAAACTGGTTTTCCATTCTCAAGAGTTTTAGAAGATTCGATTAGCTGGTCAATTGCCGGGCATCCTGAAATGCCAATGTCAGCTCCAAAGAAGTGTGTTGCTAACTTCCATGGCGAAAACAAAGACATTATTCTAAGCAACTCTGCAACTGGAAAAGTTCAAGTTTTCGAATGACACAAAGTCTACGTGTTACACATGTTGGGGTATTGCGACCCATGACAGATTCATTCAGAGAGCTTAAATTTATTATGAGCAAGATATTAAGATTTATCAGCAAGAGTTACGGTACTGTGCAGAATTTTTTTGTGCACAATAAAATTTTATTTGTGACGCCAATGTTACTCCAATTAAAAAACGGTTTTACAGAATAAATTACACATCAATTATAAATAAAGTTATGCTATTTAACCTTAGGGTAAGTATTATATTTAGCACTATACGTCTACCTCAAAATAATGGAGTCATCTCTCGCACAGCAAAGAAGCGCTATAAGACAATTGTGGGCTAATAATGTACGAAAGCCAAAAGTTCTTTCTGAAACAACAGGTGTCCCGTTGTCTACTGTGTACAGATATGTCACTCAGTTAAAAAAAGATGGCAAGTAGCATTAGCTCCTTTATAATGTCAACCAATTCACTTGCTTTTTGCCTTTTTGAAAATTTCTTAATTGAAATGACAAGCGAAAAGAGTTTAATACAAGTTTACATGTCACCCTTACATTTCCTCCTCTTCCTCCTCTTCCTCCTCCTCATATGAGCTATCATCATCATTATCTACATCAATACTATCCCCCTCTTCTACATCATTATTATCTACATCCATAATTTCCCCATTATTCACATCCTCTACTACTACATTGCCAAACACCCCCTCATACCCATACTCTTTCCTTTCCTTCCATTCTCCATTCTCCTTCTTATAGACTCTTCCTGCAACAGCCACCATCTTCCCCTGAAAAGCGATTCCTAATTCTACAAGTTGTTCCATCTTTTCAGAGACTACAGAACGGTAGATTTTCTTTTGTATCTGCAATAGGCCTTCTTTCGCTTTCTCTAGAATCGTTCTCTTATGATGCTTCTTCCTAACCTTGTACTCTAATATTGTCGCCCTTTTACTTTGCTCATGTTGGATCACAGTATCGCAAAGACCAAGTCCGGCCTCTGGGTTTGATTTGAGGTCGCATCCAGTGAGCTGTGCATGGGTGAGCCAACCCATTAAGTAGCCATGATAAAAAGCCTCCGATTTCTTGCTCGCATTTGACTCGCCAACATCGCAGAAAGAAAGTCCTTGAAGGACGGTCTTGAAAAGAAGCTGGTGGAATGTCTTGAGGTCTCCATTAAGCAGTGCGGTGACAACGTGGCTCAGCCAAGGAGCACCTGGCAACTGCAGCCAGAGTTTCCATTGTTTCCTCACCTCCCTATTTGGAATACACACCATTACTCCACTTTCATCATCTTCATCATCTTCATCATCTTCATCAACTTTTTCGTCATCTTGATGTGAAAGGTAACCCGCGTAGTATAGTAATGTCCACATCGCCGTATCATCCATAAGGGATATGTTTTCGTAATGGAGGCTATCTGAAAGCTGAACCTTGACTGTTTCTCCTTGGATCAATCTCGTTGCAACCACTTTGAAATCGCGCCCCGACTGCCAAATAAGGTCCCGGATCGTTTCCGTAGCGCCTGCAGTGTTCAGAAATTTCCTATTACAACAATGGGTCGAACTAATACAACAAAACGAAATAGCACACTCCTTACCAGTTTCAACCCAGTGACTCTTCAAAACCCCACCCTGAATGAAAGAAACAACTGACCAAGGGTTGTAAAGGGGTATATTGTGTGAGGCGCTATAGCCATCATACCAATTTTTCACTCCATCCAAGTGCTCCAATTTTTGGTGATGCTGAAGGAGGGCAGTAACTTCTTCCTCTGTGAATCCAAATTTGTCTGAGAATGTGGGGTCGAACATTGGATACACTGTCACATTGTTGAAATCTGACAAATAACCAGCTTTAGCAACTCGAGTTACACCGACAAGGAGTGCTTTGTAAATGTTGCTGTCATTAGTCTGCATTATGTTCAATTGCAATAGTTAGTAAGAGCAATACAGTTCATCAGTTCATCAAAGAATGCTCACCTTGAGAAGAGCTCCGAATAGGGTAGCAAACATGTCACGTGCTCCATCGTAGAATCCATTGTGGAAAGCAACGTCAAGAGGGTGATCGTATTCATCGATCAAAACAATGCACTTGCGATTGTAGTAGATTCTCAGGTATTGAGAGAGCTCCTTAAGGATGTCCGACCTAGCATCAACGTCTCTTCCTTTAAGTACAAGATTGAAACGATCTTGCTCGATTGGGTCAAGATAATCGTAAAGATAGTGATGCTCCTTGTATAAACCCGCCACTAGTTGGCGTAATTTTCCTCGCATTAGATCCAAAGTGTTGTAATCTCGAAAATCCTGCTCAAGAATATCGCTCGTTAGCACTGCAATAGCAAAGAGTCAATCAGACACATCATGTCGTTCTTACCTTGAGATCGATGTATAAGACTGGGTACGCGCAAAAATGCATATCAAACAAATCTCTTTTCTCTCTCCAAATTTTTGAATCTCTGAACAGCTCTAGTCGGCGTCCCTTGTTGTCAGGATGGCGGGGAATGGCGAAGAAGTTCTTCAGCATGGTAAGGTTGGTTGTCTTGCCAAAACGCCTCGGTCGCACGACAAGAGAGACAGGCGTGGCGCATTCAAGAAAATCTGAGATAACAAGGGTTTTGTCCACAAATGAAAAGCCATCATACACTATTGCTTCAAATACATCTTTGCCAACAGGAACAGCATTGCCAGCATAGATCGTGACGTTCCCATCTGAGGCAGTATTAAAGGTTAGTTTTCTACTCAACAAACATAAAGGAAGAGGTGCTGCACGTACTTGTCACAATTTCTTGGGATTTTGGAGTAGGTGGGAGTAGTTTGGGCTGCTGCCTGACCCACAATTCGAAATTGAAAATCCTCCAAATAAGGGAACCTGGCTAGGTGTTAGATATTTCACATAGTTGAATGTTGAATAACAGCAAACTTTACCTGTGTTATCGAGGCGGGGCCTCTTTGAAGTACGTTCATCTTCTAAATATAGGTAAATGAATAAGTCAATATGAAAATAGTGGAGTATCTAATTTTCTGATGGTATGTACCTGGTTGTAGTGCTGGATGATCGCGGGCTAGACACAAATCGGAAAATAAAAGAGCGAGTAAGATTGTGCAGTCAAAAATTGAGTGATAGTGAAAATGTGGTCTATTACTTACCAGGCAACTCGACAAACAACCAAATATTTTCAGTGAAGGATTTTCGAGCCACAGCATAATCGATTTCCTCATTTGCACCAATGAAGACCCCCACGCCATCCACACCAAAGGTTTCAAGAACTAAGGCAAGTGTGTCTAGTCCACTCAGCTCCTTCGCTTGACTCCTCAGTGCCTGCAAGTCCTCCGTTTTGTAGTCATTGATCTTCTTCACAGCCTTGACAGTCAACAAGCCATATGGCTTATCGATTCCAAAAGTATCCTTCATCGCCCTGCTAAGAGCCCTTTTAAGGTCGTCTACATCTTCCACCTCATAATCTTGTGTCGCTAACGGAACTTTGGCCCAGTCGGTTGTTTTCCCATCCACAATTAGATACCATGCCTTGGAGGGAGCAGCCATGACTGTTGGCAACAAACTAGTCAGCCTAATCTGATATACGCTTGCTCATGTGTAGGACAAGAGACGATTTACACAGGTAGAGAGCATGCAAAGTGTATCGGAAAGTACGTACCCGACAGTTCAGTAACTAAACAAAGTGGTGGCAAAAAAAAATTGTGCAGGCATGTGACTACTGAGGTTGTTGATACTAGTTTTGGAAGAGATCGCTCTACGGTCAGGTGAAGTAAATTGTACCACAATAACAAAATTTGATCTATTACATATATGGTCAAAATATTGGTATGTTTCCTGATAAAGGCTCCCTACTCTAATAAGGAAATTACTTAGGGGTAAATAATTTTCGATAG
>CAJVPI010001209.1:0-15258 GCA_910592345.1 Paraglomus brasilianum
ACATTATTGAAACATAAACAGATAATATTATGCATCAACTTTTTTAGAACGTAATCGTGTGCTTTTAAGCAGTTTAACCCCAAATTTTTGCGACCGTTTACTCTGCAAGATTTACTGTAAAAATATTTTTGCTGACCGCCGTTATTTTCTTCCTGAACTGTAACTAAATGTTCTTTGTACTTTTTAATAAATCTTTCGCTCCTTCTTCCTTGCGAGCATTATACTGTAATACGTTCCATAAATCCGTTCTTGGACTCATGATTTGAATATAAGGCGTTAATTGGTGCCATAACTTGCGGAACGCATCATATTTTAACAATTTCAATGTGCTGTCGTTTTCGAGACCTGCAATAAACCCACGATAGACCGATTTATAACTTGTTTCGGCTGGCAATAGTGTAAGCGATTGAGTAATGCGATTGATATTTCTACCAGGACTTGGTAATCCATGAATTTCAGCTTCACAACGGTAGCAACGGTTATATCAATGGTTATTTTGGTCTTCCATCGTTTTATGTTACCATGAACGCGTGGTATTCGTCGCTAAGTGATTTCTGACGTTTTCGAAGTGCGTGCGACCAATTCTTAACGTATTAAGATACGTTTTCTGACAAAGAGGCGTATTGCGATCTCAATAATAAAAAGTTCTTTTATTAGTGCGCGTTTTCTTTTAAGACGTTGATTGGCAGTTATTTCTCCACCATTCATTGCTTTCAGCTGGGCCATTAAAAATATGTCTTGTTCAGATCTAGAAAGAGCTTGAAACGCCTCACGTAATTCGGCAAACTTTTCTCTCGGCATCATTTTTGAACAACCACATTTGCAACCTATCTCTAAGAAACGCGTGGCCTTTTTATATTCGCTATTTTTCATATACGGATAATCCTATATATATACATAGGACTACTAGATGACGCAAGACTGTGGAAGACTCGGACATATGGGAAACAGGCGCTCGACGAACATTATTGTCTAATTCAGACAGTTTCTGACGGTAAGATTCATGGAGATTGTAAATGCTCTGCTTAAAAGCTTTGAATGTTTGAGCATGGTTGGATACTCATTTAGAAGATAAAACAGTGGAATTACTGGTCCAAGAGGATCACATATGGGTAAGTCTACACAGATGGCACCAGCGAATCCAAGAAACGGACCTGCCAGATATAAAATAAACACAGGGCAACAAGTTTTCTGAAAATAATTGAGTTGATTGTATGCAGTAGCTTGAAGAAACGCAACAATCATGGCCCTTTCCAAATTCGGGTTTGACTTCTAAGATAACTAAAATTATATCTTCGCCTTATATGTCCATCGGTCTCGTATGCACCTATTTTGTTGGCAATAAAGCTATAGTTACTTATATAGTTTCGTATAAGGTCAATAAATGCCATCTTCCGCTTGTCCTCATTGTCAAAGGGTTTGCACATTTCCTTGGAAATATCAATAGCAAACTTTTCATCTTGAATATCTACTTGGCATGACACGCACAAATCCATGAAATCACTAAATATATGATGATAGAGACATATTGGAATGTCATATGCTTCAGCAGGGCGATGGTTCAACACAACTGGTTGTACACCTTACCTTGAATGGAACTCCATGAGGGCGAATATGCTGATGGCTTCAACCGTCTAAGCACATCAGGTGAAAGGGAGATGTCATTATTGTCAAGGTCTACATCCATCCGCATCCGTTTTGACAGGGCTGTCCTCCATGCAAGCCCAGACCATAAAAGCGACGATGATCAAAAAGAACAGAAGGAACAAATGCGTCAATGTCAAAATAATAGAAATACTCTACTCTACCCTGCGTACACACTACTCTATGTCCCCAACGCCGAGTCACAAAGTCGTTACCTGTTTGAGTAGTCGCCCCCGCTTGCCGCAACATCTTAACCCACACCATTCTACAATCCTCCACAGCCTTTATCAACCTGGCCTCCTCGCCTTCCAACCTCTCCAGTGATTTTTTCTCTTTTGCATTGAGATCCTCCCGCTCCTCCTTATCCCTCAACCCAACCAGCTGTACTCCGCCTCCTGAAACTTCTCCAATGCCCCGTTCGCCTTATCCAGTTCATCCTTCGCTTCCTACTCTTTTTGCTGCCAATACTCAAGCGTAGCCATGGTAGTTTTGTTTTGGTTTCGATGGGACGCGATCTAATATACCAACGCCAATCAGTGATATGCAGAACAAACGAATATTTTATTATAAAAACAGCACCGGTTAACTTACTTCAAAAATTAACCACAACGCAATAAATATTTGAAGCAATAAAATGCCTACATTCACAAGCGAATTCTTTTTCGGAGTATTTATTGGCTTTGTTCTCGGCCTGTTGATAAATGGCATGGTTTTTAATAGCCAGCTCCGCAATATGGGAATTACGAATATGAAGTCCAGAAAATCATCAGTAATGAAACCATCGATGACTCACAAAATTTATTCACCAGAAATCGAAAAACGTTGTGGAACAATCTGACCTAAATTTTCATTTAACAAAATGGCATTCGAAATTTATAAATTACTTGAAGAAAAAGCTGTCGTAGCTTCCACTATACGATACTTTTATCTTCAAAGAACAACCCCGCGGAAAAAGACTATTGAAGCAATCCAACGTTGGATCGACGAAGAGAAGAAGAAAGATGTAATTCACTTAGATAGGGAAAATAAAAATGAAGAAATAGATAATAGTAATAGTAAAGAAGAATGAAATTAATTTGCACTAGAGTGACCAAAGAACAGGTAATACTCATAAATGGCTTTGGGTCCGAGTATTTTCCTCCCATGCAATCACTCTGGTGCTTTTAGTATTATTATATCTTCAAGAGCGCGCATTCAATAATTAAAATAATAAAATTTACACTTACGATAAAAAGAATTAATTTTACGTTGTTTGACTCTTGATTGCAATTGTGTCGAAAGAGCAAAATGCGAACCAAAGCTTAATAAATGTATCCGAGTATTTTTTATCAAGACCATAACAATAAGAGGAACGATCTTTCGTTAATAAATTGCTTTGTTTCTTGTTTATTATTTTTCGTTCTTCTTGGTAAATTTCATAAGTAAATTTTTCTTGATCTAGATATTTTTCAAGAATTTTGGTGTCATTCATTTTAAAAACATAAGGTGCAATTTTTTCTCCTTGAGCTTTCTTTAGAATGCTTCTAATGGTGCTATAATTCTTTGGTTCCATAGTGGACTTAATGTAAATTAGTTTCATATTATAATTTTTTATATAGGGACAATCCTATATTAATCATGTTATGGTTCATATTCATCACATTCTGGTATGATAAAGTGAGCATTAAAATTAACAAGTCCATAATAATAAGTTATGAATGAGCACCATTATTACTTTTTAAAACGTCATCAGTCACGCTGGTCAATTTTACAGCTGCATCATAATCAGCCTCTCATTTATGTCACATAATAGAATGTTCACTTTGTCTGGTTTTGTTGCAGCATGCCCCATATACACCAATACGTGTTTTCACGTGATCAAATTATATTTTCCTCAGGTGACTCGATAATTTTGAAAACAGCGATAATGTATAGTAATGGACTAGAACGTTTGCATGTCAAATAGACCATGTTTGAATGGAAGCTTCGGTTTGCTTGAACACTTAAATTGAATGAGAAGTGAATAGTACTATGCTCGACTCATTAATAGAAGGGTTTAATGAATCTATCAATATATCGGCGTAGCAAAGAAATCGATATAATAAGGAAGATCGTTTGGATAATGGAATCTGGTAATTTTCGGTCTAGCCGCTAATTTATTATTAACGAAATGACGCTCGTCATAATCTTGTCCTGAAAAATATCAGCGTGAAAATAATGATATCTGCTTAACTATTTCCAAGTTCCCATGTCACATAACGAAGAGCGACCTAATCTTAACTCGGCCTAAAAATAGGGTCAATACGTAATAGATGCAGTGAACAGATGCATTCTGCATTTCCGTGAACAGTATGCTGCACGGAGCTAGTGCAACAAGTGGGCGTCACAACAAAAAGAATACTTCTTGACAACCAACTATCGAGTACTTTTTGACAAGCTATGCAGAGATGCGCTAAAGCTTTCTTGTTATTATGTCATATTGACAAGAACTGGGAAGCCGGGAAATCTAAGATCTCGCAGATCCGCGGTTGCTTACGGACACTAGTAAATATTGGGAAATACTTTCTGCATGCAATAGTAATAAATAGCATGAAACATTCTTCTCATGCGTTAAAACATCGATTGTTTCACTTCACATGCAGCGGTCGTGTGATCCTGCTTATATAATTTGATGATCTGCAATCAACACTTTCGCCTTTCAGTTGATCTTTTATTCTTACTCATCATAGAAAGTACGAAAGATACAGTAGCTTCGTTGATATTAATTGGCTAGTCTTCTACAAGTAAAGCAAAATGTGACTACTATTTGAATATTTAAAAAAAAAAAAAAGCACCAGGATGCTGGTGTGGCTGAAAATACCTTATGTATAATAATAACGATAATGTCTAACTAAAAATACGCTTTTTTAAACATATATATCATAACAAACGATATTTCATTAGCTTAACGAAAGTACTGTATCTACTGGTTGTCCTGACAACTACTTGATTATTATTGCAGTTCTCAAAATTAGGCAGAATTAAATCCTTGAAGTAAATACAATAATAGACTAAGGTAATTATATATATAACAAGACATAGTAATAAGCATAAAGTCGAAGTAAAATAAAACTCTATTTGCTTATTCGAAAGTTTATCAATAATCCAAAACTACTTAATAAACAAATTTTTCGAGTCCCACTCTCGCAACGATTTGTCCAGGTATAGTTTAACATATGAAGCTACTTCTTAATTTATTTTATGCGAACTTTGTTTCAAATAGCTTCCTTTGCTTGTGTTTGAGTGAGGTTTAAATTGGTTATTAGTTATTTTAAACTTAAGATATGTAATTGTTATTATTTCAAATACTCATGCTACTAATATTAATATCAGCTCGATTCTGTTATAAAATGACCAGGTCTTTATTGTAATAATATATCTCTTACATTTCCCTAACATAGACAAATGGTTTATACTTGTTACTATTACTGATATTACAAATGAGAATAAATTGTAGTCTAAAACATTTACAATAGCCCTCTCAATAGAGAAATTGTCTTTGGAATTAATCACGGAAATTACTTTATAAAATATGACTTGTCAGATATTCTGCATCTTTCTGAAAGAATACGGTTTGACACTAAAAAACTCGCATAGGAGTTTTTCAAAACAATTAATAATATACTTTTTTGCGTTCAGTTTATTACTGCAAGACAATACATCTTTCGAGTGAAATCACGGGTCATAAACTTTTCGTAGATTCTGCTGTCCTCGCAGACAGGCAGTGAAAAAATTCATGTTGTATGATTAAAATTCTTGCCGACTGTATGAAAAATCGCCGTTCAAGTATAAAACATTACAACCTTGCGACAGTTTTAAACATTTATGTATTATTTATATCCTTATTTATATGTCCTATAACAATTAACAATAATATCTGAAACGCGTTGTTGATAATTAGATGTACTTTTTTATACATGAATCATTTTACATAGTATTATACCGATGCTTTGTTTCCAAGCTATGCTTACATGCTAAAATAGAATATGGACAATAGCTGGAGTGGGAACAAACTACTTTTTGCTGATAAATCTTGTATTCAAATAAATTATTATAAAAAGACAAAATGCATATGAGCGATGAAAGAAAGCGTTTTTATAATTGTGATTACTCGATAGGGAAAATGCTGGAGAGAGTACCAAGAAGTTATATTCTTTATTTCAGTTTTGAATATTGTCAGACATGGTCCATGTTCATCAAGGATGCGGATTTCAAAATTCACAACTGCTTTTTCGCCACTGATAAGAAATGTCCATACAATCATAAAAAATAGCAAGGTTTTCGATTACCGATATCAACTTATATCGTTTAAAAATCGGGGCAACCCTTCGTATATCTTGATGACTGGTTTAAAAATCGAGACTAACTTTGCCACTAAGCAGTCTAAAATTATGACACAATTTATAAGCATTAATTTATGCTTACATAATTTGATTTTTGCGAAATGCAAAATAAAACCCTGGACAATCTGCGGCGTTCGCAGTTTTGAATGCTCTGTTGGGTCAAAGTTCACTCTATGTACTCCAGTTTGTGGCACCCACAATTCTAAATCTTTCTGTGGCGTTAAAGTTGTAACCGTAAATGTGTTAGGCCAAGCCTCTATCTTATCTACCAGATCGGAGTTCCAAAGAACCTGAGTGATTTTCGCGAGTCCCTGTGGAGTACTTTGCCGGACGAAAGCTTTTCCATAAGCAGATGCGGAACCTATTATTGATGAGGGAGTTACTTCATACTTTCCCTTTTTCTGTGTCGCTTTTCAGTTGGTGTAACATGTTAATAACCAATTTGCATTAGTGTTAGCTTTTATAGAACTCGCACTTGAGGGACCCCGATGATGTAAAAAAAAAAAAAGTGCCTGCTTTAATATTAATATTAATATGGTTTTATTAACCTAACCATAAATATTTAAATTTAACCAATCATTTGCGACGCTCTATCAGAACAATCACCACATGTTTGTTTTCACATGCATGAGTGACTGGTTCATATTAAAATAAGAATAACAATTCCGCCATCAAAAAACTACTTGTTTAACTTATTAATATCAATCATTAATAACACAACGACGATGAAAACTTGATAGTGCACACAATGGCAAGTCCCTTCTCCCCATTTCCCCATTGAATGCTGGCCCAATAATTGTGTAATGCAGATAATAAATAGATGATTGTAAAAAAAAAAAAAGCTGGATAGACTACTTTGAAATTTTCGATCGAAGAACTGAGGTGAGTATGAACCGTTAATAATTGAATTGAGGAAAAGCCGGCTGTATAAATAGATGGATGGAAATTATAAACATTATCAGATCAATCACCGGATAAGAACAAGAATATCCATAATAATAAGCGAACACAACATTGAGAACAGTGACATATCCATAATAATAAGCGAATAACACAACATTGAGAACAGTGACCAGTCAATTGATTTGATAATAATGGACTTGAAGAATTTCAATAGCGTTCCAAAACAAACAAACAAACAAAGCAAGCTTCACTTCTCACTTAAATTATTTATCGACTAACACACACTTTATCTAGTTCTCTTTCAGTCATGTCACCACCACACACTGAAACGACCACTGCTCTTCACCGCCGCTCTTCCGCCTCTTCCAAAGTTCAGTACGAACGCAACTACGTTCCCCCAACGTTCACCATAAAACAAATTCGCTCAGCTATTCCATCCCATTGCTTCGAGCGTTCGACTCTGCGTTCATTTTCTTATGTCATCAACGATCTCATAGCGGTTGCCATCCTCTTTTACATTGCCACATATATCGATACGCATCTCCCTGTTTATCTCAGATATGTTGCGTGGCCCTTGTATTGGTTTTGGGCAGGAGCATTTGCTACTGGCCTTTGGGTCATCGCTCACGAGTGTGGCCATCAAGGATTCAGTGATTCAAAGACTGTTTGTAACGTTGTTGGATTCGTATTGCATTCGGCCCTCCTAGTACCTTATTATGCATGGAGATTGACTCATTCGAGACATCATAAGCATACCGGAGACATATATAAAGACGAAGTATTCGTACCGAAAACGAGAAGCCAGTTGGGATTACCGAAAAAAGATAGCGAGCAGGACAAGGAAAGAACGAGGAAAAGAATGGAGGGAGGGCTCTCTGAAGACATACCGATAATTCAATTGGCAAGTCTGATAGGACAACAGTTAATCGGATGGCCCTTGTACTTGACGCTGAATGTTTCAGGAAGAAAATATCCGGGATGGGCCAATCATTTTATTCCCACCTCGGCCATATTCGAACCCAAGCATTACGTACCTGTTGTGCTTTCGGATATCGGTCTCGCAGTGACGTTATCAGTGTTGGGATATTTTACGTATACATATTCGTTCATGACTGTCGTAAAATATTACGTGATGCCCTATCTGGTGGTCAACCATTGGTTGGTAATGATCACTTTTCTTCAACACACTGATCCCCAATTGCCTCATTATAGAGGAGAACTCTGGGATTTTATTAAAGGAGCTACGTGTACAAGTGAGTGTTTTGCAACCGTAGTGAGCGCGTGAGGATAGGTTGGACGTGGGAGCGATATAGAGTGGGACTTGCAAAGATGCATAGCAAACTTTGAGGGTGCACGTGGGAACGGAATTGCCTGGAAACGTATTGTAGAATGAACTCAACTAGAACAAGATTGCTTGGAACACCCTCTTGATCGCTAACCATTGTCTTCCCATTCTATTCTCTTACTCCCTAAAATTTCAAATAGTTGATCGTCATTTTGGGATCCTGGATAGCATATTCCACCGAATCACATCGACACATGTCGCCCATCATTTCTTTTCGACCATGCCCCATTACCATGCCGAAGAAGCCACTAAACATCTTGCGCAAGTCCTCGGTTCGTACTACCTCTTTGATGATACGCCCATGTTCAAGGCTCTTTGGAGGAGCATCCGCGAGTGTCGGTTCATTGAAGATGAAGGAGAAGTTTTATTTTTTAATAAATAGGGGAAAGTTGAAATAAGATAATGAAAAGGGATAATGAAAAGGGGGGAAAGAATTTAATGAATAAACATTAGTGAATGAGAAGGTATTTGTATGTTGTTTGTCAATGATGTCAGCGGGAGTTGGCCATTAGACACAGACGTTGTAATGTAAGGAACCAATAAACCTTTTTAGCGCAAGAATCATGAATGTTTTACCAAAAAAGGGCAGGGACACTTTCGGCTCAATTCGGGGATGTCAGCGCCAAATGAGCATTCCCATTTCAAAAACGTTCCCCCTTTTTAATGATATCATCCGGTATACCGAACATCTGGTCAGCTACGTGAGCTGACCATCACGAGTTCAATTTCCATAGCATAAGCCACACGATACACAAACAGATAAAGAATACTGTAATAACCAAAAGAATACAATATAAAAAATTAAAGTAAGCAATTACCAATCGACAATATATTAAAATTATATATTAATATGTAGTAATTATCGTATTTAAGGCAAGGATCGCCGATTACCGATAACGGTTTATATAAATACACAGTATTACCCCTCCATGTTCAAAATTAGAGCCCAGAGTAACAAACACAACCCAATAAATTAGTTTGTGTTGGAAAATCTAGTATATAAATCTTTCTTACCCAGAGCTGAAACATAGAAGACTTATAATATCTGCTATTTGTATTGTTTGCAGCCTCTCATCTTGTGTGTTTGCTACTAACCACCTTGTAAAATACTAATATCAATATTTATCTACCTCTCGTAATTTTATGTTTGATTTAGCCCTCGATTCATTAAAAATAATAATAGAGCTTTTTCGACGAAACTTTGCAAAGATATCTTGACAAACATATACTATCTAATATTTTATATTACATATAATCGTTTCTAGACTTTCCCTTATTTCTCATCTACTTTAACTTTGAAAAAATTCTGCCTCTCTTGTGTAAGGCCCGTTTGATTTCACAATGATTACATTTACGCCAGATTTTTGGGCACCTGGCTTGGACGTCAACGTCCGACGTCGGATTCCACCAACCGATGCACTATTAATCAACAGTGAGTCAAGGCCAAAACAACGTCCCACCTCGCTGCCACCATTCTCATCCCCCGGTGTATCGCCCCCATCAAACACGAAATCCAAAGACATCACTAGCGTATCCGGACGCCAATATGTACCAATTTCGAGTACTTCGTCGAGTTCTTCAACAAATTCTGAATCACCCCCAAAGAAAAAGCCTTCGATGCTGTATAGCGTACAAAAGCTATTTCATGTGGATACCAACGGCAGCAACAGCAGCAACAGCAGCAACAGCAGCAACAACGGCAAATTACATCTCAATTTACGTCCAGCCCTGACAGAAGAAAAAAAAGTAATGCACTCTACTAAACCTCCGGGGAATAAATCCATCCTTCGAGAAGTACTCTCACTCAGACTGAACGAGTTACAAAAATCGAAAAATGACCAAATCGTTAATCTCGTCGATAACGAATGTTTATTAGCTCAAAGATATGGTATGTGCGAGAAGGAATGCATTGGAAGAGGTGCTACTGCAGTTGTAAAGCTTGCACACAAATTTGACGGAACAGATTGTGAAAAAATTTATGCTGTAAAGGTATGCAAAATTACTAGCGAGAAAGTACAGTTCTTTTATTGGTGTTTGAATCTGCAACAACCACCATTCAATCTTTGAGTTCCAAAAGTATTTACGTGTGTACATGCGTCCCTTGGTTTCTTCTAATATTGTTAGGAATTTCGAAAAAGAAGAAAGAATGAGACAGAAAAAGACTACATTAAGAAGCTCACAAGCGAATTTTGTATCAGCTCTTCTCTTGATCACATAAATGTTGTCAAAACTGTAGACTTGGTACAGGATGAGAACCGCAACTGGTGCGAGGTTATGGAGTATTGTGATGGTGGAGATTTATTTTTAGCCATAAAATCAAACCACATGAGTCCAGTCGAGATTAATTGTTGCTTTAAGCAATTGATCAATGGTGTTGGATATTTGCACTCGATGGGTGTTGCTCATAGGTAAGCAAGTTTAATCTGATTGGTTGTCTCTGTTCTCTGCTTATATGTTTATCGTACAAGTGTTATATGTATGTGCATTATGTATGAGTTTGGGTTGGTCTTACTCAAGTCACACTGTCTTTTCGTTTCACTTTATCAGGGACATCAAGCCCGAGAATCTGTTGCTTGACAATAAGGGCCACTTAAAAATCGCAGACTTTGGTGTATCGGATGTTTTCCGCATGCATTGGGAAAGCAGTTCGCATCTCTCTACTGGTTTGTGTGGATCGGAGCCATATATTGCTCCTGAGCAGTTTATGCCTAATAAGGAATATGATGCGCGTCTTGTCGATGTCTGGGCATGCGGCATCGTATACTATTGCATGATCTACCAGGGCATTCCCTTCCGTATGGCTTCTTCATCAGATTCCAATTATCTCACATATTTAGAAGAAAGAGTGCTAAATGAATACGAGCCATTTGAGAGGTTACCAAGAGGATGTAGAAACTTGATGTACCACATCTTGGAACCAGATCCTGGCATGAGATATGACATCGATAGTATTAAGGCTGATCCCTGGTTCGAGAGTACAGAGACGTGCTCAAACGAGTCAACGTTGTTAACACAAGAACATAACCATATTCCCCCAGAATGTTTGAACAAACATAAATCAACGGAAAAAGCCAAATTCTAACGAAAAAGTATATATCTTTTTGTATAATAGCATGGCCATGAAATAGATTAACATTTATTCGTTCGATAGGCTATGTACTGAATCATTCTAATAATACCTCTTTGAAAACATGTAAATATAAGCGTTTTCTTGCGAGATACTAATAAAATGCAATCTATTTGAAACACTGCGCGAATTTTTGTAAATGTACATATTATGAAATAGATATTATTGCATTAACTCTTTATTTAAGATTCTGTCGTAAGTTTAACATGATCGTCATCAATGGTAGCATACAAAAGTCCTTCCGAGATAAGCCATTGAATACCATTACTATTTAAAAAAACACGTTAATATTCAATAAATAGTTGTTATTACCAAGACCCATTTGCTCTTCCCGTCATACTTACTCGACGGCATTTGCTCCATGAGAGTTCTTTAGTTTTTCAATAATTTCTTTCTTATTGACACCAACACCATCATCCATAACATTCTTCGATTGAATCTGCTTTACTATATCGTGAATCTCGCGATGCAAAGGTTTCTTAAACAGATCGTTGTTTCGTCTATCCGATACTTCGTCTTTGTTGTAACTGTATCCGCCCACTGATGAATAACTAAACTTTGATTGGGATTGCGATTGAAAGGGCGAATCCGTTTGCGATTGCGATTGCGACCGTGACTGTGGCCGTCAACAGATAACAGAACTGTAAATAATAAAAAAAGCGGAAACGTAATGATAATAAAACCGTCACTCACAAGATGCCCATGTTTTGCATGTAAATGTGCTTCAATGACTTCAAGTGTATGTTGCGTTATCTCGTTGAAATCTGTCACAGGCCTAACGCAAAATGAAATGACCTGGCGTTTCTCCCCGAAATTCTTTATCTGGCCAAAGACTCGGGCATACGTCTCTTTACTAGATAAAGTATTAATAGGATGTCGCATACGTATTGGCAAGCACATTACGTTCGATAAATACCTTATATTAGGCTTAGATACCTCTTCTGGTTTATCGTTTTGAAGCCAGTATCGAACATCAATGCAACCGGTTCCGTCATCCATTATGTAGTTTGTATCGGTTGTAAGTTCGTTAGAAGATCTAATCCATGCGACAAATGTCACCTATGTGATAGATCAAATCGGTTAGCGAGTTCTTCCTTGTAATCAACATCGCCATTCTTCTTGATAACAAAAATTTGTTCCGTAACAAACCACTGAAACTTCTTGACCATCAATCTTCATTATCGAGTCAGTTGTATCATATGCTACAGACAGTAGCTGAGCTATTGTGACTGGTCTCACCGACTGCCTAACGTATTGTTTAGAAGAGCCCTGATATAACAATAAAGGCGCGTGTTACTTATATTGAAGCTTTTTTTTTTTTCTTTTTTCGACAAGACTGATCTCGACGACAACCTGTGAAGTGGAACCAGCGCTTCCAGTTGGTGAGTGACTGTTAATAGGCGACTCGGACATCCAGCCACTGCCGATACTATGTTCCCCTGGGCTCGAGCCATATGACTGTCTATATGATCCATGACCGTATCCTTTACAAACGTTACGCGTCGGTTATCATGAATCATATTAAATGAAAGGAAAAGACCCATAATGAAGAGGCATACCTGAAGACATGTTTAAAAGTTAAAAAACGCGTAACTCGAGAATGTAATGAAAGAATGTAACATAAGTACACGACATTTGGAAATTAAACTCTCCTCCCCGATTGGCTATTGGAGAAGAATTTTGATTTGACAAGAATGCTACCACAAAGTTGTAAACAGTTGATGACATGATTTGTGGCGATCAAACCATCCCCTCACGATAAACCACGTGGGCGCTCATTTTGCCCAAGTAACCGTATGACAGGTATATGTATAATATGATTATTAACATAAACCTTGTGATCTTTGCTGCAAATCGTATGATTAAACATATGATCAAAATTTAGTCAAAAAAAATACGCCCAAACATTCCCTTGACATATGTAGACTTTTTCCGTCTCGATCATTTTGGTAATATTAAATCAAACACGCACGTCATTGTATTACGAATTTGATAGGCATATCAAGATCAACTCTACGCATAAGGAAACATGAGTTGTGGGGAGGGAGCATTCGTCAACCTCAATGAGGCATGGGTCCCCATCTTGATAATTTCTTCTACTTTGCTTTCCCGTCCTAATCCGAGATTACTAATCCAAAGGAACGGAAACTCCAGAATAGTCTCGATAATTTGATCAACTTGTTTTGTTCTCACATTAACGTGTTGCTTAATTGTTCTTAGTGGATTGGTTTGAGAAATTGGTCTAATTTTCGAACTCCTTATGTGTCTTTCCCACGAACACCCCACATCTTTCAACTTGGGATGCTTGCGTTTAATTTTCAAGCTTTATTCAAACCCAGGTATGTAGTCACTGTCTTCCTATTGCTACAAGTCTAACGAGAACCTTAACGGTATTTTTTATACAGCGTTCTTGCCTTAATTTGTGTTAGATTATGGAATGCTATGATAAGAATTTCTATTAGTCAAGGACATAAGTACAATACCTTTTGTATCTTGAATTTTACGTATGGACTTAATACACTGATTTCGAGAAATAAATGAGTTCATTATCGTTGCATATAAACCACAACAAAAGCAGTTGATATAATACGTGAATGACAATTTGTTAAAATTATTCGGTAAACGCAAAATCTTGACATGTTTACTGATATTAATCATATCTTGCATACGGTATGAATTTAGCTTTCTTATAAAAAGTGATGACGCTCGATTTTGGCTTATTAACGTAACAATAGCAATTTTATTGACAGGTTTTATTCTTGTATTCATGCTTTTTTCTGAAATCCTATATAATACGAGTTATTAATTATTAATTGTCATGGAAGACATCTGTCGGATGGGTTAATACGCAAGTAGAGTGAGTATTGCAAAACACCCGGGCGGGTTATTTCTGTGTTAGAGACTCCTAGTTAATGACACGCAATTATCTTTCGCTTACTGAACTAGGATAGCTACAATAATAGGGAGCTTTCGCCAAACACTTGTTACAACGACTCCTGAATTTTTTTGAATCGCTTCAATTTATAATGCTCGATTCCGACATATAATGATTACTTACCAGACTATTGTAATTTACGATTAATCGTGGGTGGGCTGGTGACTTCTGAAACCGCCTATATAACTGTAGTATAGTTACATACATACAGATTTGTTACTATTATAGACAAGCCTCTGTTATGTGACTAAAGTTCTCCTTTACTCTCTAGGGTCAGTGGGAAAGATTTTATTGCTTGTATTTCCTACACACTGTATATAAAAATAGATTTATTGATAACATATCGACTTGAATCCCGTTATTATGCCGTAATAAAGCGTCTGTATATACTGTCAAGTTACACGTACGATTGTACAGACTTGTATTACCGTTCTAAAGAGAAAAAAAAAGCGCGAATGCATTACCCAAACACCGTGTAACTGTAAACAGTACCTTTACCAGGGAGTTGATAATTATGTCGTTTTCTTGGTACTGCATATTTTGAAGCAGAAAATAAAAACATAATTGAAAATCAAATTATTCAAAATAAATTATTTTGCTAAACCAAGATATAAAGAAACATCGGTCATTCCTTGAAAACGGTTCATCAGCGAACAAATTCCGTATGTAATTCACCATCTGTTTGCTGCGCCGAGAACTTTACGAATAATCGCCGCAGAATAATAACTTGGCCAAGAAATGATTCCGACTTTTCCGATTTTGTGCCAAGAAAAGTTCGATTTACGGGTCGATTCCTTAATTAAATGTTGGATCTGTTATTTAATGACGCAATTTGTTATTATTATCCCAAATCTAAATACGCCGTCATTCCAGGAGGGACCGTACCCTATATATGGAAATACGTAACACAATTCATTAAAGTCAATATTTATACTATTTAAAA
>CAJVPI010001210.1:0-15252 GCA_910592345.1 Paraglomus brasilianum
ACGATATGGATTCAGCTGCAGGTATGGTTACACGTTGATACAAATAACGTCAATTTACAATATTAACACCGTGCATTTCTTATAATTTAGAGACTCGAACTCTTTTTTGAACAAACTTGTAATTCGCGGTTAGTTTATACTCAATGGTTTACTCCTCTTTTCCAATTAAATAAAATGTCAATACGATTTGAGTTAAAAAGAAATCGAAATAAAATAGTGCACGTTTACTGTTGGCTGAATTTGCTGAGGTAGATCTTTTTTGGAGATGCGAATGTCATTACACGTATCATTACATCTCAGTTATATTATTTTCTACGTAATATTTAATTAGCTGCTTATTAGTTATTTTCAACAATGGATGAGTGATTAAATCATTCACTATTTAATTTCTTTTGTGTATTATTAGCTGTTCTTCTAAAATAATTTCTATTCTAGTGCATCTATTGCTTTGGAGGTTGAAATAAGCTGGATAAGTCGGCTTACGGAGGTTAGAAAGAATAGTTAAATGATGAATGATTCTGAAATATTAATATGTTCGAATGTTTTACATCAAAAATCATATTACTATTTATGACACATCCACTAACTGCTTTAACAATACATAATAAAAGACAGTTAAAGCCCCAAAGAATAGGAGATGTTTCTGAAAAGATAGTTAGACGGTGGTTTCGTTCCGTTCCTGACTATCTATTTAGTTGAATGCGGATATAGTAATATGGTCACAGAATGCACGAATATTGTGTATAATCGTTTTCGTAAAATTTTACGTAACGAATCGGAAGGACGCCAATGTGTGTAGCAAATATCTTCGATGCAATTACTGTTGTTATTGTTATTGTTATTGATAAAGTATCATGTATAGTAGGTGTGGTAGAATTAATATCTGTTGTTGCAAGCCAAGAATCGTCTATATGGGGAACCGCTTTATTTGCATCAAGAAACATTATATCAATATGAAGAGACATTTTTGAAGGAGTTTTAAATAGTCATTTAATATAGGGTAAAAGGGGTAAATTTTCGTGATATTTTCAACAAACGATCTACTCTTAATTTAGAATAAGTCTATCATAAACCATTGTTTTATGACAAACCCATTTCCAGATGCAAATAACTGTTGTGTCGGAATATAAAATGTCGAATTTTGGGGGTATTGCGAATTATCTTAGTTCAATGAGAATCTTTTGCATCTTACGCTTAATTAATAATTACGTATTGTATATGACTTGCTGAGTATGTCCTAACTACACGAAAAGTTATGAATGCAACTTATGAATGTAACGGACAAGTGCGCGTCTGTTGTTCACGTAGTACAAAAATTTTGTTGTAACGATAATATTAAAAGTAACGATAATGCTAAATCGTGTCGTTTTCAAGGCCGATAAGAACTTTTATTATTTAAATTTGTCAAATACTAATACAAAATGGTTATTACAACATTTTTTCATTGGTATATTAGACAGGATTATGACGACCGTTTTTCCATGTTTAACATCAATGCCCACTGGCTACTATCAATTTTCACTTATTCACTAATGTTTGCTACTTAGAATCACGCATGCAGCAAATCTGGTTATTTTTGGGGGGCGAGTCTGAGTTATGCGTTTATTTAAAAAGAAGGGGATATGGCATATGAATATCTGCAGTAAATTGACAATACTAATAGTTCGCCCCATTCGCCACAATACCCCCATTTGCCACAATACCCATGTTGATTTGATGATCGAATAAATGTTGGAGAAACGATATAGCGAATTTTTATTTTGTCAGGCATGAAAGGCTTTAAATATTTAGAATTGATCCATAACGCAACACTTTCTTCACAACCAATTATTGCCGTTTTCAAAATGCTGTAACTATGGGCACACCAGGTACAAAAAACCTATATTGAGACACAACTTATTACAAACGTTCTCTGCTTTATCACTCAAGCGTTATCTACTAATGACATTATTCGGTGTTCTACCATGAAGTACACCGCTTATTATTATGGAAACTAATAAATGCGTAATGTGCAATGTGATTTTGTAATGCAACAATTCTCCACAACAATCTAAAGGTAAGTGTTAAAAATAGCATAATTTAATTAGCCTTATTAGTGAGATCAGACAATAGATACAAATAGTATTGTGGAATAGTAAGCCAATATTAACGAGTGCTCTCATCAGCTTACCTCCCCTGACAAATTTGGCAGGTAAGTAAGTTAAAGGGGGAGGTCACAAGCTCTTGCCAAATAAAGTGGAAGAATCTCTTTATTGTTTGATAAGTTATACATATCATAGAATTAAGAATATGATTGTAGTAGGGACAATAGTACGATTACTGTCAATTACTATTTATGGTACCTCCCCTCTACCTCCCTACAGTGATTGCTAATTTTAGTAACTTTGAAGGGAGGTAGCTGATGAGCAGCACCCAATATTGAAAAGGCTTTGTGAGCACAAACAACATACAGTAGGAAATTATTGCAGAATAATATAAAGAAAAATGTCAAATACGTCATGAATCTGGAAATTTTTAACTAACCTACCTGTTTAGTGAAATCGGGCAATAAATACAATATCGGGAAAACGATTACCCAGATTTTGAAACATGTTTTTCTAATTCTGAGTAATAAAGTACATTGTCTGATTATGATCTTTGTTAACATGCGGGGTGGAGAAAAGATGAAATTGTAATCGATAAGCATTATATAACCCGACTTTGTGGTGGTCATTTAATTTGTTATGAAGAAATGTTTAATTTGCTATTTTTAATTATGGCAAAGTTGTAAAAAATGAGCATACAGTATAAAGACATATGTTGAGTCGATTCTTTTTTACAAAAACAGCAGACTTTCTACAAAAGCGCGTGCTGTCTTGAGGGTATAGGTAGTAGTAGTGGGTGGGCGGAGGTCATGTCTGATCTGATTCTGATTTGATTTGGTATGATATACCAAGAAAATACTTGATATGGTAATATGAGGTTACTCTCGTTTCCAGAAGGACAAGCATGCATGCTTTGATTGACCAATGAAAGTTTACCACAGGCAAATGAGATTCAGGTGACGACAACAGAAATTTAAATCAGTTTGTTTACAATTACCGAAAATAAGCACTCCTGTTCAAATGATCACATCAATTAGTTATTACCAACTACGATGCGTATAACAAGACATGAAAATAATGCTTTTAGAGAAGGAAGTCGATAATTGTTGGGAATAAACAAGACACCCTTATTTGGATACGAATAGACGTATAATCCCAAACCTTGAGAAGCATGTCGTCATATGTGCTAGGGTTCAGCCGGTCAGCCTGCCAAGAACCCTCGTCGTCAACAACATTCAGTTAAAGATCTTTATTATTTTGGATATTCAAGTCTACAAAAGACATACCAACTCAAAGGCACTTGTATCCAGTACAGGCATTGAGCGGACTACTTTCTAGACGATCTAAATATTGTTCCTGTATTGCAGGTATTATAGTAGCCTATAGAAATAATAAGAACGAAAACAAATACGAACCGTCAACTCAAAAACACACCAGCTCAAAAACACCTACCAACTCAAAGACATACTTCTCTTCTGGTTCTATTCTCTATACAGACATACATAGAGTGTATATCTTCGATCCAATCGAGTTGTCTTAGCAATCAACCTTATTTCAGAAGCCATTGGCAAACAGACTTAATATTGAACATGAAGAGAACTGGAGACGGTAGTTTGAGTCACAACATTAATCGTTTGTTCATAAAAGACACTCAATAACTTGGATAGAAAGATAACACTCATGAGTTGAAAGTTCAACTTTTAGAAACGATCTTGATGGAAAAGAAAAAAGGGGTATGCACTGTATAGAGTTTGACGCTTTTGTTGTGACTGGGGATTTTCCACTAACATTGTATAAATGGTTTTGTCAATATCTTTCTGCCATAAACCATCGGTTGGTGTCAGACAAAGAGGGTTCTGGACAGACCAACCACTCCCTCCCTCTCTATTGAAGCGAGTGATACCAGCCATGTGTCTATGAAGAACCACAACTTTAGGATGTATGACATGTGAAAAAGCGTCGCTTGGAATCAAGTTTCATAAACCGAAAATTACAAAAGATTCTCAAGGACGAAATTATAGAGCAATGACAGCCTCCAATGACTTGTTGATAGTGATATATGCAACAACATTAAATTGCAATATGTATGGTGTCCACCCATAGTGATGAGCATTAGAAAATACCGAGTTTTATTACAATACTGATCTTGGTGGGGTGGGACTGTTTGCTCCGCGGCTGGAATTAATATGGCGGTAGACTAGTAATAACACTAAAGTTTTTCATCCCTGGTGTCCAGGCCATTTTATGGATAGGCATAGGTCTGTCATGTTCCAATATTTGTATTAACAATTTGAACACTTTAAAATTATTATTACCATTTGTAAATGGATAAAGCATAAATACTTTAATGTTAGGTCGTGCGCTTTGTAATAAGACACAATTTCTTTTAATAATTATTCTGTGATTCATTTTTATTATTTTTATATTTTACTCGCCATGTGATACAATAAAAAAAAGTGATTTGTCAGTTAATATTTTACAGTAAGTGAAAAACTTTTTCAAATCTAATGTCTTGTTTTTGATGAAGTATTACGTCTCGTTAATAAATTACAAACAATGATAATAACAACTTGATTACTTGATTTCCTTGTTTTGTTAGTAATAATGAAAAGAAATCTGGAAAGTTCAAGAACAGTCTACTATTCAAAAATGGTTTGCTGTGATCATGCCTTTTGCTAAATAAAAAGCCGCAAATTAGTAAGCGAAAGTTTGTTTGTGGCTATAACTTGAAATAAATTACTTAACTTTCAAACCCTAAGACTTTTACATTAGACGTAAGAATGATAGAACAGGCGATGCAGAACACAAAAATTACGGTTTACAATTTTAAATGGAAGCAGCCCAAACCTTACACACGAAATAAAGTGGATTACAAGAAACCGTTTCTCATGCTCTCGATTCTGTTAGTTTAATAACTGTTCGTAGATTTTGCCAAAACGGGGTAATATATGAATTTTATAGACATAAGAATTATCGGTAAATCGGCAAAATATGTTACCTCTCAAATATATAAATATCACAAGAAATACCGAAAAATTTATGAAATGAATTGAGCATGTAAAGAAACAATAAAATTATAATGTTACTAACGAAATTAGTTAAAACTTGGGTAGTTGGAGTTGAATCGAAGCGATATCCAATTGTTAGTTAACAATTGGGGGGCCCAACGTGATTTTGGTAATTGAAAGCGAAGGTATAGCCATAGATTTTTCTCTTTTGAGACATATAACAAGTATGAGAGCTGTGAATGAGTGTTCTAATTTATTAGGCAAGCAAATAAAATGAATTAGTAACAAATCTTAACAGAATACACACAATTAGGTTATTATAATACGAAATTTACTTGAAAGCATATTGCAAAATTATTAACTGTTCGTAAAACAACGAGCGAGCGATATAAACGACGTGCCTTTTTCATGACATCTGTTGGCTGGGTTTCTTTATTTACTTTAATGTGTTCGGTAATGGTGGTTTTTTTTGTTAATGTTGGAGAAGCTTCGGATAGCGCTTAACTTTTTTATTTATTTTGAGAGGGGTTAGATGGAGTTTCTTTGTGAATGGCTGGTTGTCAATACATGTACACAATGCTACTTAGTTGAACGTATAATTGACTGTTGTCAAATGCCAAAAGCTATATTTATTTTCTTGCTTAAGGTTTCATTGTTCGACCGAGTAAAGGGAGTTGACAGGCGTGTGTGCAGAAATACTGCATTCGTTAAAAAAAGAGAACGGAGTTTTCTCTCCTTTGTGTTAGAACGTAACTTGGTTTGTTGTTGCAATGATTGGGACTCGATTTTTTGGGCGTTACAATGAGCCTACGCCTTGAATCTCTGTGATAATACCGGTAAAGCGATAACATAATTTTCGTTATGATTTTGATATGAGTGTATTTGTCTTATTTTCGGTAGTCATGCGGCAATAGAGAGGTAAATGGTTTGATGCAGATGCCGTAATGAATGTTGTGCTGGTGCTGTAGATGTTCTGGCCATTGCCGTTGTTCTTGCCGTTGCTGTTGTTCGTGTTGCTGTTATTGTTGTTGCTGCTACTGTTGTTGTTCTAGTTGTTACTGTTGCCGCCGTCGTCGTTGCTGTTGTATGTGCACAGATTTGATTGTGATGTCCATCACTCCTTGGAAGATTATGAGCTTGGCCTCGACTAACTATTGACCCCGGGCAACTTTTTTGAAGTTAAAGACATGGACTGTTTTGGAATAAACATAACATGTGGGGGGTTGAATTTACGTGTCAAACTTTTATGTTTCCATTTTGTAACAACGCCATGTAGTATGGCGTGAGAGTATGAATAAACACTGCGAAAAAAAAAATTACATTATGCTTGATAATTTAAGGAGTTTTTTCACTGGCCGATGAAATGGTTGTTAAATTAACAATTATAACTACTTGGTATACCAGTCTGAGTAGAATCGAAAAATTAGAAATTATGATGGAAGATGACTATTTCAACAATTTTTTCGATCTTCATTCACTGTACAGGAAAATGTCATTATAGTGAAGTAAATACGTCTTTGAATTCTTTTTTTAGCTTTAATAAAAGTATACAAATTTATATTGTCAAGTAAGCTAACGGTTTACTATACATATTATATTATAATTTGTCCTGCTGGTGAAGTAGATTCTAATCGATGTCTAAAATAAACAAAGACCGCAACAATTTAGTGAATTGATTTTGAATAATGTTTATTAAAAATCGGTTAACTATTAGTCTTTTATTTGACATTTATTTGTTATCGACAAATATTTATTGCTCTACATACAGTATTAGGATATCGTATTTGAAGAGTCTAGTTTTTTGAAATAAAAATTATGGTGTTTGATTTGTTTCGAAGTGATGTAGCGTTAGTACAAACCATAAAAATGTAAAAGATGTAACAGTAAAGAGATAGGAGGCCAAATGCGGCAAGATGCGAGAATCACGACGCCATTGGATTGAAAACTAAAAGAGAAATAGCAATTGATCAGCAGTACGACATGATCGACTAGTCGTTTATTGTGCGGACGCGCGTAAAAACATTCGTAGTATAAAATTTTTCCAAAGCTTCTGTTAAATGCTTGTTGCTGCATACACAATACGCTGGCTCAAGGAAAGAAACGACTAACATTGTAACAAAGACATTAAGTTTCCTTTTAACCCGATTTCATTTACAGTTTTGCACAATTAATAAATTGTAGGTGTGCGATACTTTTGCCTATCGGGTAAGGAAAAAAAACTATCGAGTCAGTTGTTGTTTCTACATTTTTAGTTAGGTCGTGGTTTTTGCGATGGTTGTTTATCACTATATGATCATCTATTTCGAGTATGAGTTTTACTTCTTCGGATTATTGCTTTGTACATTATTATACACTTTTCATCTGAAATGTGCTAATTCGCCCAATATACACTTTAGATGGTTATTAGTATTAGGTTAGGTGTTCACTATTCACTGTTCGATACTCGATGCTTGTACTCAGACGTTGGTCTCCAGCGTTCGTTTATGAAGAGAATAAAAATAAGGCTATCAACACGTTCGACAGAAAGATTATCTTTTGTTTCTGCGTTCTGTGTGTTGTGATTAATATGCAAGTTTGTTTGTTAACCGATCTAGTTCGTGTCACCGCCAATCGACTATATATGCATTACACTCCACATCATTCCACGGACATTACCAGAAACACTTACATTAAGCTATATTACGAAATGTATTTATAGAATGAATATTTTATTTTAAAGACGAGACATTTACATAAGAAACGACTCTTGTTTATATTTTTTTTCCAGATAGTGGGGTAACCTTTGTACAACTGGCAATAAGTAGTACATTATTAAAAAAAAAATTACAGTTGGAGGTTATCTCCTCCTACTGAACCAGATGTTCCCGGAACATTTCCATACGGCATGCTTGCATCCTGTATGCTACTGGCCGCTTGTTGAGCCGCGGCATATTCGACGCTACTTATAATTCTCGCTCCCGAGCTCGAAGCATAACTGTGTCCTACAGCAGGGTTAATTCCAGAATGCTTTAATTGATCTTGTATTTGCAGGACATTCTTGCGAAGCAGCAATCGATCGTTAAAGAGCTGCTGTCGTTGTTTTTCTATTTCTTTCCGCTCTGCATCGAGAAGAGCCTCGAGTTCTTCAAATTGTGATAGCTTCAATTCGAGTTTTCTTAGCTGTGCATCGATCACCGTGTTTACCAAACGTTGTATCTCGCGCTCCTCGTAATCGGCTAGCTGTTTTGCTTTGGCTGCGGCTGAACCAAGGGCTGCGGCGCCAGCTTTTTCTAGAGTCGAACGAGCGATTGTAGATTGAGAGTCGGACGATGCTTCTTGTGACGACGGATCTACGTCGGCGGTAGAGGTTGACGGTTGGTCGACATCCATGGCATTTTCTTGCTTAACAGATGGTGATGGAGCGGCGCTCAATGTCGTTGTAGTCGTTGTTGTCGTAGTGGTGGTCGTTGTCGTGGTTGTCGTGGTAGTGGTGGGAATTTCTTCTACATTATCGGACCCATTAATTCCATTAGTCTCTCTCTTATCCTTGTCGCGCTTTAGTGCGGCCGCTAATTCTTTCAAAGACGACTGCGCTGCAGCAGCAGCCACTCCTGGATTCACTACTGACGCCAAAAAAGCTACTACAGACATTATTGGATTGTCCGCCTGACTGAAAGGAATTCTCTGATAATTCAATGCTCCTAGATCTGCCATCGAAGTGCCCAAATAAGGCTCCTCTATCGGTAATTGTAAAAAGTGCAAAATACATTGTTCACGTGTGCGAGTTCCAACATGATCAGCTATTTTGTTCCAATCATCGTCATGCATTTCCACTCCTTCTAAAAGCAAGAGAGTCTCTTGTTCGCTCCACTCCTCATCTTGGGCGTGTTTGAATACGGCTTCATCCATCTTTACAAAATCGCCCGAAAACATGTCAGAGGGAAATCGGCCGTCGAGATAACAATTGGGACACAATTCAAAGTTTTTGCTTTTAAGATTATGGTACCTGACACGTGTACAATCTACTCCGCATGTGAAGCAATTGTAGTGTTTTGCACCTTCGACTGCGCCGGTTCCTGCTGGAGCTTTTTCCGATGGTCGCGTTTCGCTTGGCGTTTCTACAGTTGAATATATGTTTTCTCTGAGACCCAAGTTTAGATCTACCTTTGTAGGCAGTGGCATAGCGGCTGGGTTTGGAACAAGACGAGAGACTGAAGAAGGACCAGGGACGGCAGCCTGCTGAGAGCTTGAGCCAACCATTGATGGTATTACAGGTTGGAACGGTTGTAGACCCCGTGGTGTATCAGCACTCACGCGGAAGTGACCGGTAAAAGCTGGTCCAATTGTCGATGGACGGGTTTCTGGATCGATCTGGTTGGCGATATTGAGTATAAAGTTTCGTGAATAAAAGTAGCATGAAAGAGACAAAAAGAAGTGGATAATAAATTCAAGACGAAAACTCAAAAATTGTTGCTGAAATACCTGATAGTTAATCAAACCCCATTGTTCCAAGAATGCATGCACTCTGATAATGGCGCAAACATCTCCAGCTAGATTCCTTCTACACGCCGTGACAGTCAAGTACTCGCTCGGATTCAAACGATACGTATTGATAATGAAATCTCTATATTCCTTGTAAACGCTCGGTGTCTTTGACTTATTTTTACTATTAAAGAATTCTGGCAACGATCTCTTTTCAATCTCGTGTATTCGCGCCATATCAAACCACGCCGCATACGAGGGTATAATAACCTCTTGCGTCTGCTGAGACAGGTACTTTCTTGCCTCTTCCTCAAGACGTCTCTTTTCAGCTTCTGCATTAGCCATGCTGGATTCAGTGTTGGCACTATCAGGTTGTGGTGTAGAAGCTGCACCAGAGTCGTCCATTGCTTTGGAGTCGGAAGTGGGTTCCGCGGCAGAGTCTGGATCTTCGGATTCTTTGCTGATGGCGGAAGTAGAATTCTGCGGAGTTAAGCCAGAAGTTGTGAGATCGGCTTGGTCAAGCTCCGAATGATCAATGTCCATCACTAGTGAATAAGAAGGCATGAAACGGGTATACAAAAATTCAGTTTATTGCCAACACACACAGACACAATAATAATTGAAAAAAACAAAAACAAACAAACCCCGTACCATTTGCATTATTATCGGGAGCCAAATGAGCTTCATTCAAATTGTTAACCAAGTTATCAACCTCAGAATTGTCATTGTCCTGCTTCTCCTGACTCAATTTTGAAATATTTCCAGGAATCTCTTGACTTATATTGGAAATGTCTCCACCAGGTATCGGCTCGAACTCGTTCTTTCGTCCGCGTACGCCAACTTTAGGGGCGCTTTCTTCTATATTTACAAGTTTAATACTTTTGTGTGTGGGCACCGCGTCAGGCTCTGGCGACTTTTTCCGTGCTCGTTTCACAACCGGATTTCCCGTTTGAATATCAACGTCCATCTCAGATGTCGTCTGATCAGCATATGAATCGTGGCTGCGTTTGTATAGCGAACCCGTATCCAAAAAGGTCGTCGTCGTTGTTGTTGCTGCTGTCTGATCTTCGCCAGCAGATAATCTTCTATCGTTTCCATCAATTTCGTAATCTTCTTCGTTCATCCATTCGTTGAAAGCTTCGCTGTCGCGCAGCCATCGAGCGCTGATGTTCCAAGGTCCAGTGTGATCGGGGGCTGGCTCGGGATCAGCCTGGTCGTCTGTTTCAGGTATCCATTGATCATACGAATCAGGGTAGTACCACCAATGAACAAAGACTTGGCCGTTTCTTTTCTCGAGCGTTCGGAACCATTCATCGTCTGCTTCTTCGGTGTCAGTAGTAGTATACGAGTGTACTATATGGGTTGCTTCGTCGATCGAGTTTGTTACTCTGCCTGATGAATAAATGAAAGAAGGAGGATGGGAACAAGGAGGTGAGGAGAATTGTCGTGATGGAATTGGATCATTCAATTAATTAAAATTTGCTCTTTAATAACGATTTCTATGTTTGTGTGTGACGTAAACAATGTTAACAACAGTTCACATAACATACCTCCCATCCTACTAATTATTCCCACCAGATCTGCTTTTTTATCAACATTAATATTGTCCGCAAGCATAATTATAGGGTTTTTCAATACTCCTCGCCTGATAAGTTCTTGTCTAATATAAGTAATTACTTCTGCTATTTTATCGATTCGTTGCCAATCCCACCGTCGTATTTCGTGTATGGCTTTGTACTTGTAAGCAGCAGCCAGTACGTGATATACTGGTGATGTCGGTGTCGGAGCGGGTTCGATCTTTAGCAATTTTATTGGTATTTTGACTGGGTAGCGAGACAGTTTCTGAGAAACTCCGATGCCAAGATGCTGGTTTTGAAACTTCATCAAAGAACCCAAGAAAACAGACAAATCCTTTGATGTTATTGAAGAAACATCGGTGTGAGAACTAGAAAGCTCTCGTATAAGCTGTTGGCTGATAGCATCTAACACACAGTATGTGGAGGGTCGCTCGAAGTGAGCTAGATCTATTTCTGGAGGTGTATGTCTGCGCGCCATTTATGTTGTGGGGACCAAACTATAACTGATTTACTCTTAATGCTATTACTGAAAACGGTAGATCGACGACTTCTAGTTATATGGATATTATAACACACTTTTAATATTAATAACGTGTATCCTGTACGGAAAAAGTGACTTTTTCCTCTATCTAATTTGAACTGTATTACGTCATAATAAATGGACCAATCAGACAATCGCGTGAAAATGGATCGATCGCTAACTAGGAAATCTCTAATCTGGCAGTAATAAAAGAGATAAACAGCTATCGTCGATATAATGATATCAGGAGTATCAGAATACATTATTGTCTGTCGGTTATGCGGGGATTAACGTGAGGCCGTATATTCATCCGGGTTTTGTCGTTTCCAATTGTCAATTACAACACATCCCTATCGGTTAATGTAAACGGGTAATATAACTGCAAACGTATACTTTAAATATGTCTGCACACATATATTATGAATCGACCAAACATCTGTTAGTCATTAGAAAATGAAGCGGTGGTCCATTTGTTCGATAACAAACTGTGTGTGTTCATTACTTACAGAATCCGACAGTGATTCTCTCCCACTCCTCTATTATCCAGTTGTCAAGCCATTTAGAATATCTAGCACTTTTCTATTGCATCGTATCGTCAGATCCAATACATTACGTTCCCTGTTTCAAAAAGAAAAAAGAAAAATTTTTTTCGACATTAGACCAGACCAAACTCTTTAGAATATAAAGCCGTATAGAATGTAATCAATTTTTCTCAGAGATCTTGGTGATATTAAAACAGTCAACAGGTATATACTTCAGTCATTTAAGAAGTTATCGTCTTTGAAAACGAACCTAGAACAGTGAAAAAGAAAGGAAAAAAACTTACATTTTGTGGCGTAAGAAAAGGAACTTCAGAAGTGTCATTTAAAAAATTACGGCACAGCTGACGTCACTCTCATAGCGATTGGCTGAATACAAAATGTGCCAGTCAGTGCAAACTACAATGAAAACTTTTTTTCATACCTGCGCACTGCAAAGAAACACATCAAAGCTATGGTACGCTTCTCTGGTCTAATAAATTATTGATTGTTCTTTCTCTTCAAGTAACTGACCCGGTTTCATCTTTGACTGTTATTCTCATCACTCAGGGTAAGGTACATGGCTCTTTGGCCCGTGCGGGTAAAGTCAAATCTCAAACTTCAAAGGTAGAAAAGCAAGATAAAAAGAAACAAAAGACTGGGAGAGCTAAAAAGCGTGCGGTCTATAACAGACGATTTGTTAACGTTACTCTTACCGGTGGCAAGAGAAGGGTAAGCGAATTATAGAGAAGCATAGAGGTTGATTAATGTAGAGACAATGATTTTTCATCGCTTTTTAACAAATACTTTGATCGTCTTTTAGATGAACCCTGCTCCAACAGGTGACAAGCCTTGAGTTTGTTTACGCATCGTAATAGTACGTTATGTACGCCTATTAAATACGAGAGACATATTGTACATGTGCACGACGACGATATTTGTTAGTAAACTTTACTAGGTATTTATACATCTAAAATAATAAGCACAAAGAGGGAATTGTTGAGGGGAGAATTTTTATCATAGATTGAATGGTGAAGGTTCCCAAGATGTTTGGGGAGTCTCGAGAGATGGAAAAGTTCTTTCCTTCTTAAATAAAATATGTTATCATATGTTCTTTAACGCATGTCCAGTTTACATCACTGCACTGTTATTATTACTGATAAAACATGACTACGAGTGGTAGTTCTTGTGTATTTGGTTTTTGTTGCATAGAAGTCCAACCATGTTGGCAAGTAAGAGAGAATATGCCGACGGAATCGTGTTCGTGTTAACTAGATCTGTAACACAATTATAACGCAGAAACAACTTTCTGTTTATCAAAACTTTTTGGCAGAATCGTATTGTGGGACCGATATTGGCTGCGATGAATAGTACATATCCATGATGGGCTTCAAACCCAATCGTATAGGTAGCGTGTCACGAAATATTTCCAGCGAATACGTAATGGATTTAATGGATTTACAGGATACATGCACCGCTTATCTCGCTCAACAAAGACAGAATCCACCAGGAATTATTTCGTCAACCACGATTTTAATGACAACTCAACTGCAATCACATATACGTGATATTACTATGCGATCGTCATACTGAGAGGTTAAATTATTATATTTTTGAGACAATTAGACTGAAAGCACGCCATAACGTATTGATTGACTGTTACACATATACGATTGAAATGTAGGACAGATTTTTATAGGGCAGAAGAATAGTTTTCGTTTCTTCACTCACTTAAACATGTCCGAAGGTCGAGAGTGGTTGGCCAAGAGTGTCCAGGAAGGTTTTATCAAACACTATTCGGAAGATGACCTCATAGAACGTACATTTATCGATGATGGTGGACATGGTGTTGTATTCAAAGCCAAGATGAAGCATTCTGGAATACCAGTTGCAATTAAAACTTTGCACCCAAATCTATATGGAGAAGAAGAAGACTTATATAGCCACTTTGTCAAAGAGGTTGCTACTAGTTACCTACTATTGTTTTTTATTAATTGTTGTTGCCATTTGAAGGCTATATAAACTGAATTATTTTACAATTCATAATAAATTATAATAGGTGAGAATTCATAAACAAGTGGATGATCATCTGAACATTATTCAGCTCTTAGGAATATGTCACAGTCAAGGTTACATGAAGAGCAATATTATAATGTTTTTCTTACATAGTGATTGATGACTTATTCTTAAATTTATAATATAAACAGGTCATTATCACATGGTATTTGAATATGCAGATAGTACCTTGTTTGGATATTTGCAGAGATACTTCCATAAACTGACATGGATGGACAAGTACAAGCTGGCTTTGGGGATTACTGATGGACTGTTGCATTTACATAAACTCAATATTGTTCACAGAAACTTGGTATGTATTGATATAGTTTTTTGTTGTAGCTTATTATATGGCAAAACATATTCTAATGTTTACACATTTTACTATATATATTGTTATATATTGGAAATAGTCTTCAAGAAATATTCTTCTCCAAGAAGGCACTGTAAAGATAGCAGGATTTGGATTGTCTAATGATCTCAAACATATTATGTCCACAGAGAATAAGCATGAAGTAGAAGGGGATGCAGCATATATTGATCCATTATCTTTTACTGATAAATCTTATAAACGTGGAAAACAATCAGACATTTTCAGTCTTGGGGTGATACTTTGGGAGATTTCAAGTGGAAAATCTCCATGTGAAGGTTATGAAATTGCTTTCTACAGAATGGAAGGCTTTTGTGATCCCCCTTTCCCTGGAACCCCTAAACATTATATTGACTTATATTCAAAATGCTGTGATGAAAACCCTAACAAGCGCCCATCATGTAAAATGATCAACAAACTACTCGAGCTATTTGTTACCCACAAATTAGAGCTGAGTCAATGTCAAATTGGAGATACAGGAACAGCAGCCTTAGCAAAGACTTTGCAATTAACCTCCTTTTTAACATCTCTAAATCTTCAACAAAATCAGATAAGAGATACAGGAGCAACATTCTTGGCAATGGCTCTGAAATTCACCAACTCTTTAACATCTCTAAATCTTCAACAAAATCAGATAGGAGATACAGGAGCAACAGCCT
>CAJVPI010001211.1:0-15240 GCA_910592345.1 Paraglomus brasilianum
TGTCCGTTATATGTTAGCGTCGCCGCATCGTAATCGCAAAAGTACCGACCAACTACAACCACACCAATATACCACATTAATATCCGATCAATTATCATAACAACCATAAACACTTACATTTATACCGCAGAAGCGACTTCATAGTTGCTAAAAATCTACATATTTGGCCCAGCAATTACCGGGATCAAACGGACTTGTGTGCAAGAGAGTCTCGACATTGGAGTGGTGCACTATGTGAGCAATGAAATTCAGGCAGTGAACATATACTTCTTGGACAGCAAATGACGTCGTTGTATACTTATGGGGGAGGAGGACAAAGAACAAAGAAGTGATAACGAAATACGGCTGGGGAGAAAAAAAAAGTTCAAGGTGAGTGAGAGTGCTTAGGCGAACGTTGTTGTTTTTTTTTTTTTAAACTGATAGCTGGTTAGAGCGGAGTTTGAGCGCGGATCATGTGAAACTCGCGTATAACATCACTTATAGTGGGACTGATCGAATGAGAATAGTATAATTGATAGAAAGTGCCGCACCCATGAGATCTGGAGGGGGTGGTAATATAGATTCGTCATGGGACAGTGACGTGACAGTGAACAGGTATGGTCTCAACGGTTAATGGTTCAGTCACGTCACGATACCTTTTTTGGACTGATGCTGTGCCGGTTTACTTTTACTTTTTGCTTATTACTTCCTTCCGTAGAAATCACGACAAACCCATGTGCACATATTATACATCGACCAAGTATGATCAACTCGGTCACAGGTACCGTATGATGGTGAGAAAGGCCTCGATCATCATATTAACTAGACCAAACCCGATTATGGTTTCGACGGTTTAGATGCTCCTCTAACGCATAACAGAAGTATGCCCTACGCAAAACCGACAACAAAGCGAATATTCATTGTCAATACAATAAAACTGTGCCTAACAAAGAAAGCTCAACCTAACTAACTCAGGTAGAGCCTTACCAAGCTGTACAGGCCGATTGTAGATGAAGATTCAACACAGCGAACTGAAAGAGAGAAAAGGTCTGATACGCGCACGCACATTAGTCCCAGATCATATCTGGTCAAAGCTTGCCAGACGAACGTTGATCAAAACGACCTTGGTCACGCGTTATCCCGCTATCGTGAACTCAATGAGTATCCGGAACTTGGGATCCTGAAGAAGTCAAAAAGACCTACGCTTTAAAAATATTCTGTACGCCCAGGTAACAAAAAGTCGATATATTCTAACTGTCAATTCTTAGTGTTAGGTTTTGATAATAAGGACTGCTAGAGCCAACGTAATCGATGGATTAACTGCTTACAATCAGCCGACGACTGGCAATTTAGATGTTACGAGTAACTTAGCTTTATTAGTCTTCTTGTGCAAAATGAAAGGTATAATATTAATATGATATAAGGATTGTACTGAATCTACAACAGTTACAGTACAGAATTTTAATAAACGTGCTGCCAATACATATCGAGTAAATAGGTTTTCATGAGTACTTTATCCGTTTACACGTACTTTCTTTTGTTTATACTTTTCGTAAAGATGGTTAATGCGAAGCTCAAAGCCCAAAGACAAAAAATTAAAAATTAGTGGCTCAACGGTACTCATTCAGCCAAAGTAATACATAATATAACAAATATTCCACTTTGTACTGTTGAGAAAAACTTGGAGAAACGGGTACCGTTGAGCATAAGCGAGGAACCCATGATTACATAGAGTTATCGGCAGAATATGATATTATTTCAACCAGACAAACTGCAAAAATAGAAAATATCAATTTCACGTGTTACTATCTGGGATTATTATATACTTTATGACATAAAGGATAGAAAACACGTAAAATAAATAAAAAAGGTAAAGCTGCTTCTAGGATCACAGAATGGCATATTGAGATGCGAAAGCATGGACACAGGCGCATGTGAATGATAAAACAACCTTTCAATAGTGTCAGAGAATATTGCAAACTCGCTGCATGGGAGGACGTCACGGAACTCGTCGCTGAAAATTCAGTCCATTTGATTGACTGGCCATCCAAGTCCCGACATTATAATAATTTTTGTTCTTCTTGGCAAAATTTATAGAATTTTGGTATCAATTATTTAAACACATAAGGTGCAATTTTTTTACCCCGCTCTTTCTTTAAATACTGTAATCTTTCCACATTAATTTTTTTTATTGTTTAGAAATTTAATTAATTACTATTCGCCCATTTTGGATCCAAACTGAGTCGCAAACAAACGGCATGTGATTTTTTTTCTATTGAAACCAAAGTGCTCTCGTCAAATCTGGAACAATGGCACACTCTATCACTTTCAGCAAACTATTATAATATTGGAAAATTAAACTGGCGACGTTTTACATAATGGAAGTAATGGCCAACCTAAAAAGTTATGTATGGCGCAGCAAAAGCATTCAGGGAGACACGTCTTTATCATTGAAAACTTTATGCCATAAATACATTTTGTATGACAACTTTGAGACATTTAAAAAGACTATAGTTACCAGAAAGACATTCCACGACAATGATCAGCAAAATTCTAAGCCATTTCTTAATAATAATGTGCCAAACTTAATAGACTGACCATCCAACAAGTCGCGTTTAAATTTAAATTAGGGGAAAAGGTTACCAAAAAATGTGGCAATTGGAGCAATTATGAAGGAGAAATGGCGTAGGAATTCTCGATACAGTTCTAATTAATTTGTTTAATTACTCTTAATGAGCTGTTTTACATTTATTTGACTGTCACCCGCAAAAAAATTGTTGTTACACAATGTAAATGCTATAGCAAACACCATCACAAGTAAAAGTATATGTCCGTTTCAACTTAGTCATTTTGAATAATAGTCGCATCTGCTATAATATGGCTCCAAAACGTCCTTATTTTATGCATGAGCCACAGCTGTCACTAAGCCTTCATTCACATTGGTCAATATCAACCATTTTTAAGCACACATAGTTGAATGTTCGCTTTGTCTGGTTTTGTTGCAGTCTATCCCATATTATTTTAATGAAACTATTCTATAAAATTGAAGGTCCTCTCAGTCATGTGCGAATTTTTATTTTTAGTTATTATTATTTTGATTCCCGTATGTGTTGGGTTAATATTAAAATATCCTCATAATTATAACGCTGATCTGCTCGATTCCACATTTGAATCGTAAATTAAAGTTAGTTCGTTTCAATTTTCCAGGAAACGGATGAGCCAGATTGTGAAATTCTTATTAATATATATCAGAGAATGTTTGATGACTGGAAGTTACACAGGGCCAATTTTTCCTATCATTAATTAAAATTAAAAATTCCCATGTTGAAAAAGGTTTCAGAAATCGTCTCACTCGATAGCCGACTTTCAGTGAACATCTACAAGTTCCAATCTTCCTATTATGGTCACGACAGACATGGCGTGATTATGATCTGGTACGAAATGCATTTTGTGCATTTTTGTGTATTGGGGAGGCCGTTGAAAGGTTGTTCTCCCTCACTATAATGACCGATATACCAGACTTTCTGGACGATACGAGTTTATTGCCAACAAATACACCAATCTCAATACCTTCTGACTCTTCTATACTTGTAATTCGCGAGACTATATCGAATGTATATAGAACAATAGCCGAGAAGATAGGACCTCATAATGAGAACCTTGATAACGATCCCTTTTTCTCTAAGAAGACAATTACGGCATTAACTGATCTTGGCGGACCAGCAAGTGTATATGCTGTGCTATATGCTGGAGAATTGTTTACTAAAAGTGAGAATAAAGTGTCTAAGAGCAGAGCACAAGGATGTTGGGTGCTTGCTGGCAATGTGCTAGAGGTTTTACTCGAAAGAAGGGAAGAAGGTGTCCCGGAACGTGAGGTGCTTTGGGAAGCTCTGCTTAAGCCCTGGAAAATTGATAGCGCAGAGAAGAGTGGTATGTGAGAATTTTACACGCTACATGCTATTGAAATCGACGTGTATTAATATTATAAACTCATTTCGAAAATAGCCTTGGATATTGCAACTAGGGCAGAAGCGCGTCATTTCCTCGTCTTGCCAAGTGTTCAGTCATTTGTACAGGTAAGACAGTTGCTATGTACATGTTCTGGTTATCGTGTACGATATTGACTTGAACATTGTCATAAACAGGCTTTATGGAAGGCGGGTAAGAAAATATCCGATCCTATGCTAGTTGACTCATCACTTCCAACTAGAAAGGCCAAATTCAAACGTATAACAGAGATTATAACTACTCCAAGGTATTGAATAATTAATCAACAGGCCATTATCCATTTAATATAGTTAAGTTAACTTTTATTTCCCTATTACTTTGCAGATTTCAGAATGCGACGACAGTAATAATGAACTTTGCGTTCCTTGCATTATATACTTATGTCATCAACTGCACAGACTACAAATCAGGTGCACCCAGCATTACAGAGTGGTTGCTCTATCTGTGGGCATTTGGATTCCTTATTCAAGAGTTTAACAAGGTATGAATAAGAGTTGATGAAGTCGGCTTTATTTTTTCGTGTTCACGTATACGATTGCAATTTATTTTATGTCTTCAAAAACTCAACTATTATCTAGATGCGCGAAATGAAGTCAATGTACTTTAGAATACCGTCTTCTTACATAACTCTGAGCTTCCCATCGATCCTCTTTCTTGCTTTCATAGTCCGCGTGTTTAGCATCACTTTCTCATTCACGCGCGAGCCAATATTTGCTGGATTCGATTTACTCTCACTTACATCGTTATTACTATACGCCAACACTGTAATCTGGCTCGACTCTAATAGAGCATGTGGAAAGGCAATACTCGTGTTTAATGCTATGGTGAGCAAGAGTTTGTGGTTCCTGCCACTTATTTTGGCAATGATGGTTGGAACAGGACAAGCGATATGGGCTGCAGGGAAGGGCGGCGTAGCCGTTGAGTCAGTGTAAGTACAAGTATCAATCGCACGACTGATCGCAAATTTTATCAAACATGACTTTTATACCTAAACAATGTAAATGTATGCCTATCTCCCATTAGGTTAATATTCTCAACATTATTATCATCATTCACCGGAAAATTACTCATCGCATACACTGCAATAGCTACGCTTTTATTAGTCAGCCTACTGATCGCGTCATTCTCAGCTTGCTATAATCAACTTGTTCCATCATTAGAAGCCGAGTATGCTCTTTATTTCACCCGGAAAACTACTGGCTTATTCCACTCAGTATATGTTTTCCCACCACCATCAAACGTGATGCAAGTAATCGTAAGAAAAGTATCGCAACACGTGCTACGCAAGAGGAACAACCTCGTATGGATTGAACATACAGCGTGGTGGATCATGTTCGCTGCATTTGTCATATGCGTGGTATCATGGGAGATAGGGTTAAAAATGATACGTCCAGCTAAGCAGGCGATGAAGAAATCTTACACCAAGTTGCGTACATGGCTACACTGTCCTCCACTATCCTCTTCTTCCAACCCTCCCTCCTCCACCCTTTTTTCGGCACTTTTGCAAATGGAACGCCTCAAAGACATCATAGAACCAGAAGAACGCGCACTTAATCGCGATCTACAGCTTGGCAAAATAGTTGACACACTCCTTCGCATCGAAACCAAATTACACGAATTCGACTTTCGCATTGAAACGCTCGAACGTCTAAGCCAGGAACGACATTTGAGCCTAGACACGAAACTTACCTCCCTTGAATCTGTCTTTCGTATTCAACATGGTACGCTAACCAACGTTAATCAAATGCAATTAGATACCGTGGGTGCAGTTACAAGGGTTGAGAAAAATATCGTTGAGCGATTGAGTAAAGTAGAAGATACGCAGATAGAAGGGATAAAAAAATTGGAACATAAACAGATGGAAATTGAGAAGAAGATACGGGAGACTTTGCCAAAGATGATAGAGAAAGAGGTGGAGGTGGAAAAGAGGTTGGATATGGTCGAGCACGTAGTAGTCAGACAAGATATTGATAATGAGACAGTAGATTGGTTTGGGCGAGCTATGTGAGTTTAACAAACATTAGACGTCGGATAATTGTTTGTGTGTTAACGTGTACTTGTAACTCGTGCAAGGGGAAACTTTTGAGTTAGTATTAGTTTGATTACTTACACCAGTATGGGTGCTTTCAGTTTTCGCTTTCATCCGTTTCTTGTAACCTCCCTTCTCATCTTTTCTCACATTTTGACGCAAAACAAATGGAATAAAAATACCGTTGACATATATTTTGACCACTTTACATAACCCAAAGACAAAATCACATAATTAAATATAAATTACAATTCTTAATCTCTAGTCTAAATACCACCCAAATTGTATAATAAATAATAGTTCACTTGTTGCGGTGCTCATTCCTTCCAAATTGTCTCTTCCTCAAATGCCTTTTCTAGTGTCCTTCACTGTAGACTCGGTTTTAATTTTAAGAAATTTTTCTAATGCATCGTTGACTTTAATTTCGGCATTTGCAAACCGTTCCTCCATTAATTTTGTAAAAGAAAATCTCTGAGGGGGGCCAGCAATGTGTATAGTTCCTTCGACATTCTGTTCATCTGTTGGAAACTTTTGGGGATGGATCTCCACTCTAAGATTGGCTAAGGAGCTAAAATTGTACAGATTTTTCGACAAGATGTTTATGGAATTTATGTTAGAGGGTGATTCTAAAATACTCTGTCAACCTTAAACATAACTAGAACAGATCTGCTTCTGATTAATGATCGCCGGACCAATAACAAATAAATAACCTTATTACACAGACAGTACTTACGTTGTAGCCATGGATGCACATACAGTCAAACAACTCCTAGATGCATGATCTGCCTTCCCATCCTCTTTTTCATTCACTTGTTGCTTCTGATCATCAACAACCTCCGGACTTACATAACAAAATATGGTCTTCTTTCCAGCCCTCGTCTTTTTGTGCGATAAAAATTCATATACCCTTTGTCTCTCTGACTCTTTCGCGGGAAAGTCGGGCGATTCTACCTGAGCTACGTGAAGGAAATAGTGATTGTCCCCGATAAGAGGCACGTGCCAACCGATGATCAGAAACAGGCGATCAGTGAGGGTAAATGATTCACTTTGGAGTTCGTATGTCAAAAGGCCTCGTGTGCCATTTGTTATTGAAGACCTAAATGCTCTGTTGTGAGAGTGATGGTGACACCGAACGATAAGGTTTTTGTAAGACTTGGTACGAGATGAGTGTTTGAGACGTTTAAACGTTATTTTTTGTTTACAGTTGTTATCTTACCCTCAGTCTTATCGGACTCGGTTCATGCATTTCTTACAATTACTCACCCTAATCCCCATTTTCCAGGAGAAATCGAAATGGTTGGAGCATTGAAGCAGTCAGTCTCGCAATAGTATTCCATATTCCTCAGATAATAGTGTTCATGAAAGTTCTCTATTCCAATTGTTATGCCCCTTGTGAGCTCTTTCCTGATTGTGCCTAATATTTGTAAAAGAGACGCCGATTCTGACATTTGATGCTAGCAATACGAAATGGTTGAGAAATGAATGTTTCCCGGCTCTCTTTAATAATAAACTTCAGCTTCTGATTGGCTCTTGTAGACAATCAACAACTGTCATCCAATCAATTAATTAACAACTGTCACCCAATCAATAATTAAAGAATAGTAATTTCTTATTATGTTTAACAGGCTCTTGCTCAAATGTCCCCAACCGAGTTTTATTATGAATACAAATATACTAATACGTTAATTTAAGCTCATAATCTGATAATTAGCTCGTGGTTTGGTAAATAAAGAACATGCATTGATAATACGAACGTACTAATGTTAATAATTGTGCTGCTTCAAATACGCAAATGTCAACGATATTTAATATGCAAAGAATACAATTGACGCAACAAATCGATCATAACAGCCAGGGAGCGAATCTGGCGTTTTCAACATTTCCTAAAACTACTCGCCTTTTAATCCTGATTCCGCCTTTGGCTTTCGGTTCGCGTTAACTTTGTTTTCTATATGCCACAAAGGTCGTTGCGTTGTGATTGGGCAATGGTACCAAATAATGTGATACTCGAATTCATAGCATATGTTATAATCTCTTTTATCTATTCTAATTCCCTCAATCATGGTTTTCCGATTCTTCCGTTACTGGGCCACGGAATATCTCACTGAAAAGGTAATACATCGTCGCTGTAATTATTGACTCTAACAACTAATACAACTTTGTTGCTCTGACTGCATCTTTGAGAACATTCTACAATACTAACGTTAACATTTATTATTTAGCTTCTTGAAAGTCCAGCCTTCCATCGTTTTGCTGCAAAAACGCATAGAAAAGTATCAAAACTATCAGACAAAGGTACAATCTATTTAACTAGTCTACAAAGAGTACGTCCAGTTCGAATCGCTGATGTTATACTTTTTCAAGCATCTCCGTACGTTGATGAAGCAACCAAACGTACAAACATATTCGTAGAAAGCTTCAAAGAAAATCTCAGGAATGAAGCCCAAAAGAAAAATTGGCCGAAACTATAATTTATTATTAATCGGAAATAAGCATTACTATCCTCTTCCTCAGGTCGTATACATAATTTAATAAAATACAAACACATAAGCGTACAACCATACATTCTCCCATTCTAATTCCTGATCTAATTGCATTGCCAACGTTAATACTGCTCACCAATTTTTCGGGCTTGTCAGTCACGCACGGTCAGAACAGTATTAAAACCAACTTTTAATCTTTCATAAGCTCTTGCAGAGTTTTTTTCTCCTCGCTTGGCATTTTCCTTGTTAGTAAGTTTTCTACCATTTTTATCTTCTTTTTGAGAATTAAGTTTAACGATGTTGAGTTTATCCATAAAGTCTTCATCTTTTTCGTAGGCTTGGTAATGCCTAATAGAGTGAGGAATTGTTTTAAATTTTTCTAAAATTTGTGCGGTTAACGCCACCCTTTGAATAAATTCTTTCGGCAAGTTATCGAAGTTGGTCACAAGCGAAATGAGAAAAGTTTCAGCAGGGGCTTCTGTTTTTTTCGCAGCTCTTCATTGTAATGCTCAATATTTACTCTGCGTAATACCGCCCAAAAGATCGAGATTATAAGATTCGCGTGCCACTCTCTACCTTGTATATGTAGCGCTAATATACGGTCGTGCCGCACTAACTCTTGTTTAAGAAAAAGTCTAGCCAGACTTTCCTGCAGTCGCCCAATGAATGACGAAAGCAGTGAGTAGCCAAAGAAGCGATGGAATAAAGCCAATCCAGACGAAACGCATCGTCTGTTAATTGACATTCTCAAGTTATGCTTCCATCTTGAATTTTTGTTGTAGGCCAAGTTTGTTGTGCAGCATTAATTTGTGCCCAATCCTTATCCATCAGGAAAAGGACTTGTTGTTTGTTGCTGCTAATGTTAATAGTATTTCCTCGGGTGATGTCACATGTTGGATCCATCGGGGGTGTTTATAATGAAAACGAGAAATGAACCAGCGTCACTACTGATTATACCTCATAGACTATTAACGAGTGCCCGCACCTAGAGCAACGGCAAATTGGAACTGCTGTAAACGCGGGGCGTCTTCGGGCAGCAATTTGACCAATTTGCCGTATTCTGTGGCTTCTTAAAACTCGGGACGTCCCACTAGATTTTCTTGGAGCTATGACGATAACTTAATAGCCAAATGAGAATACAAATAAGCTCCATGCATAATATTAATTCTTGTAATAGATCAAGGAAATTATTCGCGAAGGATATCAGATTTCCATATCAATAGAGCAACATGAAGTGTTTGTCTTCGCCCCATCCACTTGAAATAAAAATCAACATGTGGAACCAGGAAAGAGACCGGATAGTTGTAGTATAAAGGAACATTATAAATAGAAGTATCGTCTAGGATACGGATAGGAGAGTCGTTTGGGTTTGCAGGAAATTGAGCAAGTGTATGAGATGACAACAATTGGTCAAACCAATCAAATTTTTTTATTGTTGTACAAACTTGCCTATCTCAAATTTAGATGCAATTTCTCTGTCTGACAGATAACGATATTAATATGTTTGCGATAATTCTCGGGCATTCTCTAGTCTACCTTTAAGCGGTGGGTCGAAGTTGGTCGAGTTGTCTTTATCAACTATGGCGAGCATAAGGAAAGCTTACTGTACTGTTATCGTGGATATAATGGACTACAATAGGTATAGTTATTTCTTGGAGAATTTATCTTCGTCGTTGCTCAAAATAATGATCTAATTTTCTTGATGATAGGCTCTCATCGATGGTCCGTTAGATGATGTGCCTCGACAGTCTCTAGCATTTAGACGTTTGGTATTGACCGATATTGTGATCCCAAAACTACCAAGAAGAAACTCTGTGAGAAGGAAGATCTTCACGGCAAATGGCAGAAAACTGCATGGGCTAATAAACTAAAAGTTCATGCAAAAAGAGCTGCTCTGACTGATTCCGAACGATTTAAGTTAACTGAAATTGAAAAAAGCAGGCGAGTACGAATGGTTACGACATATGATGGTAGCAGTTTACGGTAAAGCGAACATCAATTCTGGTTTGCATATGAATGTCTATCTAACTTGATTACTACCATACCATTACAGCGACGTTATTTACTACAAAAGGAAGTTGCTAGAAATAATGAATAAATTCATTAAAGGAATGACAAAGCGTAATGAAATTTTTGATCTCTGTATAGCAAATTAATTTTGAGGTACCGAGTAGTCGGCAGGATTACGCGAAAATGTGTGCTAGAAAAAGTTATGGGGGAAAAGGTTGTGACATTGCAAAATTGCGTTGACGTGAACTCAGCATTGTAAATTGCTCAATATGTGTGAAGAGTTTAGGGTCCTTGTCAGTCGATTCATCTATTAATAAATTACCCATCGTAATACTAAATTTAGCGTCAGCTCCGGGTAACATGAACTCAATACCTCTCTTTCTCGTCATTCACAAAAAATCCCGTCGTCATTAATCTGAAATTCAAAAATATCACTATCGCAAACAGGCGTAACCATCCTTCCAAAGAACAGCCCTTCTCTCCTCTTTCCCTCTCTTTCCTTTTTTCTGTTTCTACACAATTCGGCTATTCTTATACCCTCTTCGTATTGGGGTAAAGGTTGCCGAGCTACGACAAAACGGTATTTCACAAATGACTGCCAGATGTGGGAGAGCGTGTCTTTGTATGCTAATTCGGGAGGGTATGCCGTCGAGAAGGAGATATCTGAGATTAGTGACCAACTCGTAGTGAGGAGGACTAGTCCATTAGCGGACAGGAGAGATGAGAGAATATGTAATGTTTGAGTAAGGTAGACAGAGGATGATGTTGGGGTTGAGTTACCACGATAAGGTTCCTCTGCGCGGTCTTGCCAATAAAAAGCCATTATAGAATCTATCATTATAAATGTGAATGTTTCCCGTGTTCTTTGTTGACAATGTTCGAGATATTCTTTCAAAGAATGTAAAGTAGCAATAAACTCTAACGGCGTTTGTGGACTAAAAACATGTAACCTCCTCAAAGCATCTCTAGCAATTTCCCTAATTTCCTCTTCCGTCGGCACCCAATCATGACAGCAGTCTGCCTCTTTATCCTGAATTTCAAACTCTTCGCTGCTCTCTTCCGTATTGGACTCTTCAAAACTCTTCTCGACCCTGCGTTTCAAATGCCTCACAATCCAATCATATATTCTACTCACATCGAACCGCCCATCTAAATCAAAGAATATTACACTTGTTCCGCGACCACCAATTTCGAATCTTTTTGTAATTTTTAATGATGGTCCTGATTCAATCTTACTCTGTAGCCAGTAGGGAGGGAGTATAGTAGTCAAGATTATAAAATATAATATCGATGTTTTGCCACCATACGCGGGCCCACAGAACTCGACTACATCACCAGGCGATAAGTAGGGATAGTTATAGTCATGAGCTGGCGTGGAGGAGGGTGCGTGAGAGGGAGGCGAATGCGGAGGGGATGGGCTAAAGTTAGGAGAGGAAATGGGAGAAATATGATAGGCTTCGTATGCTTGCATTAGGCAAGCGTCGAGGCAGGATAGATAGAAACATTCGAGAGATATTGGCGTGGTATTCGACATTGTATGAAAAGGTATTGTGTTTCAACATCGATTTAACGTGGTGCGCGTGCTGTAAACAACATCGGTGACGTCATTACATACATGCATACCAAATCTATTTGTCATTTTAAATCAATATAAAGAAAAATAGGTTTATCTAATAACACACAGCTTTGTCAAGTAATTCACATTCCTAAATAAACGACATTTTTTAGACTCTGGCTCAGGACAAGATCACCATGGGAGCGCAGGGGTGTTGTTACCCTTCTGGAAAGGAATCGAAAAAGTGGTGGAGACCGTCTGAATTCGTGACGTAGCTCGTGATACTCGGTTCAGATCTTTATACTGTAATATGTAAACTGCTCTCGTAGAAGAACTTGGGGATAATTCTTCTGATTTATTTCATACAGCAAATTCCCAAGTCGTATATTTATAAACCCTTCAGCATCTCAACATCATTTACTTTTTTAATGCAGTACAGAATATAAAGCACCTTTAGCGTTCAATGTAGGAACAATAAAGAATGCTGCCAAGAATATAGAAATATGTTACGATTTTTAATAGCAACCAATTTCCTTATAATTTGTACAGCGTAACAATGCAAATGATATTTATCTAATTAATACACAATATTACGTGTACAATTTGACAAGTTAACACGAAGACTAAAAATCTTTATGATATTCGACCCGTTTATAATGTTGTATAATTCTCCATGTGTGCGGAGGGAATTGTGTAAAGAACGTAGATGCAATTTAGCAATGAAATAATATGGTATAGCCATATTTCCTACCCTTATACGATATAAGAGCTCTATCTAATAATTCATAAGTCACGTATATTATTACTACTTACATTCTTATGAGGTTAACGATCAAGCGCCAGTAATAAATATGATAAATACGGGCTGGTTGATAAACGACTCGTCATGCTAAACTCTGAACAGTAGTATATTTGTAACTCAGTTTGGGACCTGTCTCAGTTCTGGACCGAGACAACTGAGTTCTGGACTGAGTGACTGGGTTCTGAATTGAGCCAGGTCCCAAACTCAGGCACAACATAAGTCGTTTATGAAATGGTAGCTTATGTTTCAGTATTTTAACATGAAGTAAATCGCAATAGCACATAAAGAAACATGTACCTAATATTGTAATATTAACATTATTCAATGGTTATTTGTCACGACATAATGTCATTATCGAGAAATTGATTCTATGATTATACTCCATATTTGTCAGAGGAAAATAACTCTTCGATCAGTAAGCAGTATCCCAATATTAAAAAAGAAATAAGAGCGAGCGAAAAGTTTGGATTGTAATAAGTTTATTTCTTTTTGCTGAAACAAATGATTACTTTGAATCGTGGTTAACATATATATGCATATATTATTATAGTCTTGATAATGATAATAAAATACGTTGCGTTCACAGATTATCCAATTCCAATCTGACATACAACATCTTTGATAAGAAGTCTGCGCTTATTGAAATCCGACGTCTTTTCGGACTATTATTAGTACTATTATCATCATCATTATTATCATTATCATTCGAAATTTCGTCTGTTGATAATTGTTTATCAGCAATGATCACCGATGATATTATTTTGCCGGTGACGCTTCATTTATCCTCGTTGTCGTAAATGAAAGTAACATTTTCGTTTCTGTATGAGCCACCAAGGCTGCCGGATATTTCATGTCTTTGGTTGGCAGTAATCGACCAAGGATTGTGAATGCCGCTATTATCCCAACTTTTGTTCTTACAAATAAAGGGAGAGGCTGGACAATCGGCCATCTCAAAAGACAGTTTAACATGTGAAATTACTGCCATGTCAATGGAGGCATCGTTTGTCAAGTACGTAAAATTTCTATGCAGTAGATAAACTGTTTCTAATTGTAACGCACCCCCAGTAGGTGATTTGGGTATCATCTTGTGGTGCACGACAATAAGCGATACTTTTTTGTATTGTGTATTCAATTATTGATTCGATTACTTGTTGGATAATGTAAGCTATTACGGAAATTAAGGGGCATTTTTTGGAAAGGGAGTTTAAAAATATTGTTGAAAGCAAATGTTTGGAATTTTGAAGCAAAGTTTTCTGTTTTCTTGTTACTTTTCATTCAAACAACACATAAACATCGCGTCAGTTTGTTGAATAAAGACAAAAAATGGATATTGCGTCATTTACTTTCTTTTTATACTTCAACCATTACAATTTTCAAACGGCGACATATGCCATTGAGTTTAATCGTAAAAGGCAATAATGGTGTAATTATTCAACACGTGATAAGATTCAACAACAAACAGACAGGTGTGGGAAAAAAACCAACCAGTTCCCATTAAATTATTACGATTTGATACAGTGAATTTCACATGTGTGTGCTTTTTTGAATAATGAAGTGTTACACTACATGAATACCCAATTATTAATTATCACATTTTCCACTTTGAGCATTCTCATAATTATAATGATTCAAGATTCTATAATTCGGCTGAATGATATTTATTGCAGATTAGCCATCACCACAGAGAGAACAAAAATAACATAAACGTTCTAATAAAAAAATTGGTCATCTGTTATTATTATTATAGCAATAATATTATTATTTACTTAACACACCAGGCATGGTTAAAATTACCCTGCTTGTTAATTAAAATTTAGAAGATCATAAATCGAAAAATACAATTATAGTCTAATCTGTTAATGTAAAATAGCTTTTACATTTGCTTCTTGTCAACTTGCTCAAATTTTATCTATAAAATTCGGTTTGATTTAGTATAAATCTAAAAGGAAGCACTATTCATCTTGATTTTTTTTTTTGCAAGTTATGATATTAGTCCTAAACTTCTGTTAAATAAAAATAATAATAAAAATACTGGCCGCCCCATTATTTTCGCCGGGGACTGTAAATAACATGACTATTATATCGTCTGGATTTTTTACATAACAATGGTTCCTTCGCAGGTAATCCCATTGCAATGTTGTATAGTTTGATGGGATTGCTAAATTTATACTAGCTCTCGTATTGCCTTTTTTGGTTCCGCCCAACGACTCAGTCGGAGAATGTACCACCACACGTGATCATCGATAAATTCATGAATTAATTAGCGTTCAAAAAATCGGTTCATACTCAAGTATTGTTACAGTGCTGGACAAAAGTAATGGCGGTGGGTACGCGACTTTGTTTTTTGTTGATAGCATCACCGTGTCGCGTTTTG
>CAJVPI010001212.1:0-15218 GCA_910592345.1 Paraglomus brasilianum
ACATTTCCAATAATTGATAACGGATATTAATATTTTATTATTACAAGAGATGAAACCACCCCAGGGAAGCCGTTCCGATTTGGTTTTATCCTCAGCAGCCAAATACAAACTTACTTCTTTCCGCCTGGGAGAAAGGTCGTTTATATTCCTCTTCTAAATACTTTCTATATTTGGCAGTATAGACTGTTGCATAACATCCAGATCCAATTTCCTTAATTTCACTAAAGTCAGTGTATGACATATGTGAATATGAATAAATTTGTACAAATTTGTCCAATATTGCATGTATGTGGTAAAACACTAAAAAGTATTCATGAGAAGATGGCTCTTGAGTGATTCCAGCTATCCAAATATTATCCGGAGTCAATATTTTAGGGTTAGCTGTTTGAGTAAATAAATACAGTCATTACAACAATAATCAATGTTAAACACATGATATATACTTATCGATTGCACAAAATAATTTATCTTTTTGAATAACCAATCTGCTATATGTGTAAATCTATTACTATGGGGTAATGATGTCATCTCTTGTATGTTTGATAATCGAGAGTATTCAATCCATTGTATATATTCATCATGTATTGTTTCATGACTCCATAATAAATGAATCCAATGACTTATTGCCTGTAGTCCAATTGAGAGGTCTTGGTGCTTTACATCCATAACAGAATATACTTATGCTAGGTTCAAACATTGCTGTACATGTCCAAACATAATCCATTCTCACGTTTTAGTAGACAATACTTTTGTTTGTTTGTATCATATGTAATAGTAAATCCAATCGTTATCCATACATTATTAGCTGGGTGCTCATTACATAACTAGTGGACATGATACGTAATAGTCAGCAATTATTTAAAATATTCGATAAACATGACGCATAAGTAAATAGTTTACCTCGGCATAATATAAATCATGTGTCTTGTCTGTTATCTCAAGTGGAATCAATTTAAAAAACAATGCAACCGGTCGAATTAACGGACGTAATTATAATATTATTTACATGCATTGGCTTAATAGAAGCGGTCGAATTAGAAAATTTACAAGTTTGATCGAATAAAAGGCTCGGCCATTATTAGAAACTTTAACAAGCGTTTTAAGATATAATTGCACGTCCTTTTTTTGGCATTGATTAACGAAAAATTCTGACCAATAATACATCGAGGCTAGTGTTGGCTTACGTCACGGGACTTTCCTTTTTTCGACACTATACGCGATAAGCGCGATACTTACTATTACTATAATATCGTCATTGTAAGAGCTGATTTTATACCTTTGTTCTTTAGTATCTTCACAAAGAAATGGGCGACCAACTCCAATCCGAGATAGGAAGAGTTAAGACTGAGATAGAACGCATTAAAGCTCTTCCAGCTAATAAACCAGAGAATGCGGCCACTCTTCAGTCTTTATATGCTTACCTTGTCGAACTATCGAAGAAAGGTAACGACCTTATAAGTCAGATGTTAAGGACATAGAGTAATGCATAAAGTAATGTGTACATAGAGTAGAGTAGACAATAGTAATATGGTTGTTTTCTTTATTATGTGTTTGTTGTTCAGGTGGTGTGGTAAATTTACTGTAGAACTACTAAGGTAGAATCGTAGAGTGGACATAATAATATGATTTCATGCATAAGAGAGTAGCATTGCCTGAGAGAACTGACCCACCTTTTTTTTATATTAAGTGCCACCATTACCTCTTCAAGGTACAGTGAATTTTGATTTCTAAACCATTCTCCCAAAACGAATATGACAATCTATATATTGACTTATTTCCCATACTCTCTTCTTTCTAACGTGTGCTGCCATCTAGCTATCCAGCCAACTGCTCTTTATCCACCTGCGGGAGGTAATATTTATTATAACTATGGGCATTCAAATCGGGTTACAACTAGAGAAGAGTTGAAGCAAATGACTGTCAGGAGGTACGGGTCGAGGATACACTATTCTAAACGATATTATGGTGAGTGTTAATACTATTACTTTGGGCTTATGACATGTCATTATTATTCACCGGGAGTGCTCTTCAGCTCTTCTTACATATAATCTCTCCCGAAGACAATGAAAATGAGTACAGGTAAACGCGATTCAAGCAATCGATTGTTAGACTGTACATTCTTTTTGAATCACGAGTAATTGTTGTTTATATGATCAGGCATGTGATATTACCCCGTGCTATTGCCGAATTTCTTCCGCGAAACAAGCTCCTAACAGAAGAAGAATGGAGAAGTTACGGCCTTAAACAGTCTACTGGATGGGAGCACTATATGATTCATTGTGAGTGGATAACCATCCAAAGACCGAGATATGTCCATAGAATCCTGTCTAATAAATCGTTTTTTGCAGCCCCGGAACCTCATATTCTGCTTTTTCGACGAGAAAAGGACTATCAAATCAAATATCCTACTGAAAAGGGAAATCAAGTCTGAAGGTAAGTTGAATGAGTGGAAAGTATCGGCTTAATTGGCGTCCGCTGGCAATCACGTTGACATTGTTTCTAAATTTATGCTGGAATACTTTTAAAAACCTTGCTAATCATATTAAGTGTTGGGGACGGATTAGTACAGGCATTACTTACATGTTAATTGCATTCACGGGACAAGATTAGTGTATATATTGATGCGAGATGTCTTTATAATATAAATTGATTACTAGTACAATGGATATGTCATCCAATAAATAGTGTTTGACTCGAATGATTTCTGCATGCGTTGCGGATGCTGTCGATATCAATCAGTAGCGCTTATTTCACACATATGATGTAGGCTTTTCAGAGGTACAACAAGATCCAAATGTAGTTGCATCGCTGCTGCCCAGCACTCAGTCGCGCTCAGTGTTTGCATCAAATACCAAGAATCCAAGATGAAGAAAACAGTAAGGGAAATTGCAATCGGTACCGCAATCAGTCCATCAAGCAGGGGGAACAATAGTGGGTGCATGATGACTCCGGCGACGATAATCATGGAAATCGCAAATTTGCTATCGCGGATTAATGAACAAACGATGAGTACATTAGAGATATTCCGCACGACCAAATCGACGAATAAACTGCAAAAGTAACCTTTTTTCCATATGAGACGACGTATACTTACATAGAGTTTCTAGTCCTATATTTCAATTTAATTTGGAGTGTAAAAATCCAAATTGCGATCCCACCAACAGTAGTCAGGATTAAAGCATCAAGCAACGGTTCGATCTTGAACACTGCGACTGAATATTCCCAAGATTTACAGTTAGTTAAATAGTAGAATCAATACCGGAAAATACAAAAGCATCCATTGACTTACTGAAACCAGCAATCGTATAGGCATCAACAAAAGTATAAACCAAGACAAGAAATATCGGCGGTTGAAACTCATCATTCGATTTGTATGTTAGGCCGACGAGCAGTAAAAAGGTGGATAACAGTGATATTCCCCATAACCACAAGTGCCGAACAACAAATAGCCGCCAATCTTCTATACGAAGAAATAACAGACTGGCGATAGATACGGTCAAGAGTTGAAACGTGAAGAGAGTATACGTTTTACGGATGAACACTAAACCACGGGAAGAAATACAATCAGTCGTTGGCAATTTATCATATCAGCATCTCATTATCACAGGAACTAAATACAGTGCAAACAACTCAATACCCATTTGCGTTCGAGTATTTGACCATTTGACCGGTTTGCCGAATGGAAACAGTGGATTGTTCCCTTCATCGGAATTCTCCAAAGCACTTTCATTTAAAGCGCCTGGCGTTGCGTCAAACGTTTGATACGACATCACTGTTGATAATCTGCAGTATGCATGCGTTCACGTTTTATTTTTATATTCATTAAAAACTGTACACCTCACATGACACTCATTTTGTTCCACAAAGGTCGACACTTTCTTTTAGAAAGAAACCGATAAACCAAGAGCTCTCAATTCTATACAGTTTATTTCGATTTCAGTTTTTGGATAATAATAAATAGGTATGTAAATGGTGAATTGAATCTGTTTCTAACCGTTAACCATGCTCATAAGTAACAATCATTCACCCTAAAGCTTTTGGTTACCTTATGGCTAATATTCGTGGATATATTTGACAGGATTTCAAACAAGTGCAAATACGTATTTACTCAACTTGTCGTTTACCCAACAAGGTTCTACTTTATGAATTGCATAGTACATTTTTAATTTAGTATTAGCGGTTAATAGCCGATTAAATATAAATAATACTAGTACAAACTTGGTTAATTATAATATTCCCATCCATATTAATGCATCACTATAAACGACGCGTAGAGTCGCAGGGAAAGAAGCTTGTTAAAATATGTACATGATTAACATGGTCACATACTCAGATAACGCTATCGGTTTTCAATATACAGTAATAGCAATTATCGATATTTACTATTGTTACTATTTATGTAATTTTGGCGACTATGAGATAAGTTTCGTTTTACCATTTGACGGTTCTGTCGTGAATGAATAATTGGTAAGCAATTATTTGCCACATTAATATGAATGTTCTGGTTTCTATCAAAGATCTTGTCAAGTGCTTCTCAGTAAACATTGTAAATTTGAAAATTTCCGAAGATCATTCCGATCACATGATGAACAGCGAACTTTTTAGCCTTTGTAATATGAATGCTCTTGCGGAAATGTCATATCCTAGTAAAACACATAGTATTCGAGGAATGAGTTTAATTCGACCGATCATACAAAGGCTCTCTAATGTATTAAAATATTTAACTCAAGAAACGTCTGAAAGTAACAGCTTAGCCACTAGCCTTGATCACATGGAGAACGGCAGTCCAGAAGCAAACACAAAGAGGTTATTCCACTTTTTTGTAATGGGAAATTCTATTATATATGTGACGACGTTGACTTATATTGTGTCCTACTAGTGTCAAACAACCATTCGATTATTACATATGCTTTGACGTAGAAGCCACTTGTGAAGAAGGACGAGATTTCAATTATGCGAACGAAATAATAGAATTCCCTGCACTTCTAATCGATAGCAAGACTTTTGACATTGTATGTTGCGGAGCATTCTCATTGTGCCGTTTCGAGTGATTCTATAAATACGCTTTCTAACAAATCGTCACGAGCAGGTCGACACTTTTCATTCTTACGTCAAGCCGAGCGTAAATCCGAAGTTATCAGACTTTTGCATCTCGCTCACAGGAATATCACAAGTATGTGAGGAAAAGTTTCTATTCGCGTATTAAACTATTTAACAAACTATTCTTCTATTTAAGGCAGTAGTCGACGAGAGTCCGTCTTTCCCGGAAATGTTATCAAGCTTCCAGCAGTTCCTGCATCGTCATAAGGTAAAGTACTTAATTATACCAATCGATATGTTTAATATATTAGAATTCTAATTTGTCTTTAGCTTTTCTCTGATAATAAATGCGCTTTCATAACTGATGGTAGGGATATGTTCATTTATCTGACTACTGGTGATTACCAATCAATAACTTAACGCATATTCTGCAGGCCCTTGGGATATTCGAGACTTCATTCACAAACAATGCAGAACATCGCATATGCTGCGACCAAGATACTTTACTTGCCCATGGGTAGACATTCGTGCTTTTTTTGCAGAGTTCTATGGTTGCGATAGATGTAATATACCTACCATGCTTAGCCGTTACGAGTTGACATTCGAAGGACGCCAACATTCCGGATTGGATGACGCAAGGAACATTGCTATCATAGCAAAGCGCATGTGGATGGATGGTGCTATACTTAAAGCAAATAGCGTGGTGATAATGAAGTCTGGAAAAAAGGCGCGCCGAAACGATAGCTTTCAATACCACAGGATATGACGATACTGGTCATCGTCAGGAATATAATGATTCGAAGCAGCGAGATGCTTTATTGCAGGGGGGTACTAGATAGTTGCTTGTCTGTCCTCGAGCGACTTGAAGCCGGACGTGAAACTTGTTTGATCCGCCTGATGATAATAGAGCATTGTAATTTTGCAACAATAATTGTTATATTTAATTTTGTTTTATGAAGTCCCTTACCCCTTATGCTTAAACTGTTAAGCTTTCTAATAAATCTCTGTTGTCAGACATTGGTTATGCCTAACCATCTCCTATCGAGAAAACTATCTTATTTAGTAATAACCATATTCCTCATCATTCCTGTATAGATAGATGTTCTAGACTTTCAATATTGAGATAATTGAAATGTAAAGCACTTAAATCCTATTATCCGTATTTGAAGTAGTAAATAAATAATCCTTTCAAATTTCAATATTTAAAGTCAGTACATAGAGGGTTGAATGGTATAGCAGTTTGGATATCTCTTTATCCTATATTGGATGAATACTTATAGTAGCGATGATGGATGAAAGAATAATGTGATAGAGTCATTTATAATGTTTATGCATATCATATGTTATTACTGTGTACCAATTCTCAACTGCAATTGTTAATACTAATGCCCATACGCTAAAGCGTTCAATTTGTATATGAAAGATCTGAATTATTAGTGTAACAGATGTTAAGACTGTCACAAAACGCGTTATGAATATTCAGATCACGTGTGAGGTTCAGAACAGCAGGCTGTCGCAAGAAGTTACTTGAAAGATTACAAGGTCACAGCTGAAGAAGAAAGAATCATTGTAGAAATATTCAAGGACTTGTATGTTTTCTTAGAATTATGTCTAGACGAATATTCCTGAAAACAGGAGAAGTGGTAAAGGCATAACCGGGTCGAGCGGTGAATAATTCATACTCTGCGTCGAATTTCAGTGAAGTTGAATAAATCCAATATCATTTCGAACGGTTGGATTTAACGTTTATTTAATTTGATCTTTCGCGTCCGAATTAGAGAGCTTTTCGAACCATTGCATTTTAAAACTTTAATACTTTGAACGTTCGAACTTGATTAAATTATACGGGCAATTTCTAATTAGCCGCAGTCAATTTGCAATATTTTCCGTGTAACAAAAGACAATATTAAAGGTTGTTGCTGTGTAGTGTTAATAATGCACTTCATGTGGACTAAGAGAATGTGAGACATAAACATTCTGTCACCAACTCAATCTAACTGTGTGACTATTAGTACATAGTGAAAACCACATAGGTGGGAAATGCTAAGAAACTCGGTTTAGCGGGTTTCAATTAGTAAATTCGGTTTATCGGGGTAAATTTAATATAGAGGGTTTAGAACTTACCTTTGGTTTAACGGGGTTCGGATTAACGGGGTTGACTGTGCAGTCATTTGCTTATATACATATCGTCGTAGCAATGCATTCTGATATAGTGACTAACTCTTTTTGTTATCTGCTATATTGGAAGTACACCTTTAGCGTTCAATCGTAGGTGTAGACAATAAAAGAACGCAAAGTTGGAAGGTAAATGAACACAAATGTGACTGGCCAAATTTGGTACCTGCCTTGTGAATCCTTTCCCGTTTTGATATTAATATCTCCCGCAAATTTTTTATGTGTAAATCAGTGTTCTAAGCAGGAAGCGTTAGAACTTAACAGGATGCATAGTTTTTTAAAGTCATTTTTGATTGAAGATATAAATTTCTACATCTTCCTATCACAGTAATATGCGATTATATTGTGAAAAAAGTTTTCAATAATACACAAATTGGAATATAAATAAATGTTTGATCTGTAGTATCGATCCATTGTCTTGCTGCATTATTCTAAAAATAACTTTGCTGCGCGCAATTAACCGCATTTGTATAAGGACTTCAAACGTGGCTGTACAGTCTGTCATAATTGTTGTCGATTTTAAACTTACAGTGACGACGCCAGAAAATACGTAAGCAAAAAGTATATGTGCAAGTGTATATTAATCGACGATTCTACTAAAAAAACTCTGTTTCCAGTGGTTGAAAATTTCACATGTAGGCGAAGGAACAAATGAACGTCTAACGCAATTTGGAATTGCATATCCAATCAGATTAATGATCTACACCATTCTATAGAAGTATAAGATTTCGTCTAAAAAACTGTTAGACAAAAAATGGAAACTTTTTAGCATTATCCCATTTCGGGAATAATCTTACTGGCATTAACTATTTGAAGTCGAACAAAATGTTGATATTAATATCCGAACAATTAAAGATGGTCACATATATTAACTAACCGCAGAAGAGCAACATAATACACATTCGTAGATTACACGGATACTCGACAAAGACACGATTTATTGACATTTTTCATGCATCAATGGGAAACGGATATTAAGATTTGGACTATTTATAAGCACAAAAGGTGGTAAGGGGAAACATACTCAGGTGGGAGAGTATGGTGTTTGTCTTGAGAATCCCATTGGAAGATAAGAGTCATTGCGTTTCAAGAATGCTTGGTAATATCTATGACAGAAAGGGTTAGCTATACTGTACAATATTACAATCAGACTATTCATCTCTTTACATGGCGAATACTCCACAAATGCAGTCCCTTACGATTCATAGTATAATGGCATTCGTGCAGCCTTACATTCAATGTATGCAGCGTATAGTCATCAAATGAGTTCATTGTTGATTATAAGTATTGTTTTGACTATTATGGCACAAAGGCTCAGCAATTATCAAATGCCATACGGCTGCTGGAGGGAAGGAAGGATGGAAAGGAGAAAGGGGAGTGAGAATGTAGGAATTGCAAGTGTTGGTGTAAATAAATCAAAGGAAACAAACATCCTTATTACACTTATTTAGTTGATGATGATTATCTGCGCTCTGTGCTGATAGTGTCACCTGTACGTAGAACTGATTGAACACAAACTGCGGACATATAAAATAGCCACACATTCCACACCCAAATAAATAATACTTCATACTTTGTAATATCTGCGCAAGCTTGAAACCGTCTTCAAAGACTCGACTCTTTCGACGCTCTCTTCCTAGCTACTCCTCTCGAATACATTGTATGTAGTTCAGTCAAATCCGTGAGTGGCGTAGCCATAGACGCTGTAAATAGCTATTATAGATAATAGCGGAGAGACTATTCCGTACTATTGTTATTGTTTTCATATAAAACATGTGCACTCCTGCTGAAGAAGCACTAACAATAAAAAGGAACAGAATATCTAGCACACAGCATTTGTTCTTATTTCTTCGTGCATAAAAACAGCGCTGAGACATAATTTCCGTTCTTTTTTATCATCAACATATTCCCTACATATTCCCTACAAACACATCTTTCGGCTGTATCTGTTTCTCTTTAGCAGCTTGGCGAGCACTCACCTCACAAATAAACAAGACATTGTGAGCTTTCTTACGGGCGAAGCATTAACACCTGCCTGCGATAACAATGAGTGAAGACAGGCAGTCCACTAGTTCAAATACCGATGACATCAAGAATGCTGATACCGATAATACTCGCTCGCCCGAAAGGCGCTCGCGACCGCGCTCATCAAGGTCTTCCTCAGTGGACTCTTTCGAAATTGTTCAACCCACTGGCACTGAATTGAGTGACGAAGGTCTAACCAAGCCTTTAGCTGGTAAACCTTCCCCATACCAAAGAAATCATCACTCTCGCCATGGTTCTTTACATAGTTTTGCTGAATCAATACCTTCTTCTCCTAAACATGAATTGACCTTAAATACTTCTCCCACAAAAATTGATGAAGGTGACGATTTTGAATCCATTCCCTCGCCTACTTATACCGAACGCAGCGACGACTGTAACGATGACGAGGAAGCGAATGAATCCGACAAGACGGATAGATTTGCCCAATTGCGAGACTTGAATCCGCATCAGTTTGGTTTTCCGACAAACTTCCGTGTTTTGTACGCCGGTTATCCGGCTAATGAACGGTTAAAGAATGATGTCTTCCAGAAAATGTCAGAAGCCTTATCCCAGATTTTCTGGGAAGAAGCTGACAGAAATTTACCTCCTACTGTTGACGTAAGGCCAGAGAAGAGGATGGTCATATGTCCGGTAACCAACTATCCCGACAGCGGCAAACCTGAACTAGGACATTATCCAGATTCGGGTGTTGCCGTAACCGAGGCCGACTTTACTAATAGAAGATTACGTGAAATTCTGGACTATTTGGATAATCAATTTGCGAAAAAAGAAAATGACGACGATTTGGTTGATTTATGTGTTTATTTTTTGCCTCCAGATGATAAGAAAATCCCAAGTGAGCTTCTGACAACTATGAAGCAATTACAAGAAAAAGTTACTCTTCTTCCACTGCTTACTGCAGACAATCCTGGTCCTGATGAACTTTCGACTATACGACAGAGGTTATTGCAATTTTTACAGCAAAACGGCATTGACATCTTTGTCTGGAAAGACGACAAATTAGTGCAAAAAAATAATGAAGAAACCGGACGACAAAAGTGGATCAAGACAGTTTATACGAGAACCTTATTGACTGTAGAAGAGTTTACTGAATTGGATATAGAGGCAATGTTTGAAGATTTTCGATTGTTAAGGTCACGTGCCCTTGAATTCAGAAAAGAACGCGTGAAGAGGGAAATTGTTCAACGAAGAATACGTAGTGTTGAGAAAATGGTAGAATTTGTTAGATCATTCTTGATGATGGTATTCATCCTTGGTGTAGCATACTTTTTCTTCCTTAGTATGTGGACATACGGGGAGTTTTCGGTAATTCCAGAAGACATCCGGGAATCGCTTCAAGTTGTATCGAGTGCAACATCGAGGTTACAGCAGGACTACTCATGGCAATACGCAGATACGTTTACCTTTGACGATTCACAGCACAGTAGATTGGTGGAAGTGTACCAAGTGACTCGCTCCCGTTTCGTAATCGATACGTACGATCGAAAACAGACATCACGAGGCGTTACAAGAGCTTACGAAGCAATTGTATTGCATAACGCCAAGGTATTACGACGTCATGACGTAGCCGGTATTGGGGACGGTCGGTACAGTTTTGATATTGACACGAGCGACGCTATAGGGAGTGTATATGTTGCGGTTAGAGATAAAAACGGAGACATAGTGCGAGTGGTACCTTGGTTGAATCACAAGATGATCGAACCAGTCCGACAACCCAATACTCCATCTGCCAGAAACGCCAACAATTCGCCACAGAATTACTATAGCTATGATGTTGTGCGTTCAAATGTTGTTCGACATGCACAGCAAGTGTACTCGATGGCACTCAGCGTCGGTGGACAATTGGCGGACAATGCCAAGATAATATTTAACTACGTCAAGAAACAAGCTGACCATTTTACGGCCTACATTGCAGAAGAACTTGACGAGTGGGTACCATACATCTGGAATCAGATTGCATCTTTGGCCAGCGAGGCCACGGAAAAGGCGAAACGGGGAGCAGGAAAAATTAAGAGATATGTTGCATCAAAGGCAGATTTCTAAAAAGTGAATAATATCGATGACTTAGGCTTTTCATTCCTTTTTTTTTTTTTCTTTTTTTTAAATTAGTTGAAATTTGAGATCATTGCGTTACTTAATTACTTCACTATAGCAGTACAGAATTTTTTATTCTCTTGTATATTTCCCGAGTCATTTTCATAAATATTTGCTTTATACTTGCATTATGGATAAATACTATGAAATGTCATTCAGTCGATGGCAACTGAATCATTTTAGGTTATTTTACCTATGCATACTAATGTCACTTTACGATTGTGCCACGACGACATTATCCTTTAGAGACACTGTACTGTGAATAGATTCTCTCCCTGGTTTCTTTTTTAATATTAATGACAGACATTACCGGGGGAAGATTGACCCTTTGATCATCTGATCCAGATCACATGATAGAATTCTCGGGATGTCGCTTATTATTATCGATCAAACCTTCGTTTGTATATTCACAAATTTTTGCGCCCGGTGTCAGACGACGTATAAGGGACCATTCGTTTATTCGCTTTCTTACAAAGAACGCATTGTCCATTTTTTGATATCATTCATGATTTCCCTCATTGTTATGCGACATCAGTTCAATCTTCCCAATCATTTGCTTCTTGGACTACATATATCCGTATGAAAGTTTAATATTAGAGTCCTGTGGGATAGTTACCGGATGCTGGATTGGCCGGCCGCTTTTCTTCCTCTTGGTCTGATCGACAAAGCTGTATATTTATTTTTTTCGAGGTTAATCAGTTCCAACTTGCATGTGTAAAATAGAAATAAAGCCTTGCGTGTGTGTATTCTTTTGCAGTTTCAAAATTGGAAGAAAACAATGAGTATACAAATTCCTGAATGGTAAGGTCGCGTTATACAATGTATTAAAAACGAAAGGGACTCAGTTTCGAGAATTTTCTATATTGATGTCATAATCGATAGTAAGAGATAAGTTGTTCTTTGTTAATACTATTACTATAATCTGTGTATAGAAACACACAACATTATCAACCAATATGATTTGAGTTACGTGTAAATCAACGAGTGGCATATCATAGTTCTTTATGATGAATGCAACTTACTAATAGAATTTCTTACAAAGAAAATGTTATTATTATGCTCTCTATGACGTAAGCGTGAAACCATCATTTTAATATATATATTTTTGGTAACTCGACAATTAAGTTGTTCATTCTTATCTTTAATATTCTAAAGTACACTCACTCATACGAGTTCGATAAGTAATGCTAATTTTTTTAGACGCAAGGAGAGCGATTAAACAAAATCTGGGTGATGTAGAATTATGACCTATAAATGTCCTGCTTGGTATGCGAATCGCAAGTCTATTCAATATTCTGACGCGTTATCATGAAAGTTGCTGCAAAGTTGCTGCAATGGTATATAACAACTTCAAACATTAAAAAATTTAAACCGTATATAGTAATAGTATTAACTTTTCTCATAAATCAATCATGTGACATGGTTATGATCGGAAGAATGTGCCGAGTTTTGTAGCACTCAAGACTGCAAGCTTATTAATTCAATCCCATTGATGTTAATAATAGCATTCTCAATGGCTCATATCATTAAGGCTCAGTACGAGAAATTAAGAAATCAAAAAGTTCATTAATTATGCCACAGTACGATCATGTCCTTAAATCGTTGATTTGCCTTCATTATCAATTAAATAATATCATAAATCGCAATAAAAAATAAATACGGCAAAATTTTCTGGCTAAATTAATATTAAATAGAGAATGTCCATACTTCTTAAAGTTATAGGAAACTATAGTAGAAAGTAATCTTACAATTTAATTTGACATGACGTCTAACACGACATCTATAATGCTTTCTAATTCACGCGACGCTCGACAGATCTGGTGTTTCGATACAGAATCTGGGTTGTTTGGAGTTTGCATGTAATAGCTCTGTTCAATTACTCTTTTTCAGATCAAAATTCTGGAACCCTAGTATATAAAAAGTCTCCTCATATTCACTAAGCCAATTGACTTTTGTCACTCAGCTTGTACTCATTACAGTTATAATTTTGTTACGCATATTCTGCAATTGTCAGTTTAAAAAAAGTTAAAATACAGAATGACGTCCATTTCTGGGGGGTTTTCTTGACGGCAAAATAGAACAACCCAAAATGTAATGGGTGTTACGTAAAAGCCCAATTTGTTCTTTTGCCATACCCAATTATAAACAAGTATCTTCCCGAAACTCCATCCGACGAAACATACAACTTCAATATAAATCTCGAAAGGTAATACTTCCCCGCGCATTTTTATTTCCGATCACAGTTCTTTTGTCACCCAAGACAAACAAAAGTTGTGTGATTCGCATATATAGCCCCGGTGTCATAGATCACAGTCTAAATACCCACATCCTCTGGTAAGAAGACGACTGAGGGAATTGCCAACACAAGAAGGAGATGGTTGAATAAACAATGTTTCAAACCCTTAAAATTTCCTTTTAAGCAACTCACAAGAATACTGATTTCGTTCGGGTATCGGAGCAAAGACTCGATTCAATGGTTTCGGTTGAGCTCGTTTGTACTTACAATACGTATTCCTGTCTTTCCCGAAAGCTATTATTCAGTTAGTACATTTGATGCTGTGCAATCGATCACTTGCAGGACGATTAACTTCCAACAATCCATCCACTCGTAGCCCTGTTCAGAGGCGCACCAATTCTAGTCATTGAACCAGTTACGGGCGCACAAAACTCTATAATGAGTGCTGATTTTTACTGTGGGTAATAGTTATTGTCTGCACGGATTGGATATTCAGTGCGAATCACATGATTTGTACTCGTTTGAGAGATGAAGTATTCTGTTAGTAAGTATTATGGTAGAAGCGGGAGACAAAGATGGAGCATGAATGCGTATTATACTCGGATCTGCTTTGGTCTCGGCATTGGAATGACCGGATATTGAGTGTGTGCCATCATAAACCAGAGAAAAACGTCTGATATGCCATGCCAACTGTTACTACCGTAAATCATGTACCGCTATTTGTTCATCGTATCGTTTATCATACCATTTATCGTGTTGTTTATTTCTTCAGTGGGGGAGGAATTATACAAATACCCTCATAAAATGAAAGATGACGGGCAAGCTGTACATTAGTTCACTTTTATAGCCAAGATAAGCCAAGCGATTAGATCAAGTGTGACAGGAACAGATGTTTCGAGGTCTTTATTTAGGCACACATGGTGGTGACAGGAACAGATATTGCATTGGGCTGGATAGACAAAGAAATACGAAAACCATGGGACAAAATACTCCCGAGATTCCAAGGTCTTATTGGTCGTTGGAAAATATGGTGATGTGGCTTTACTATACGTGGAAATATGGAAAAATTTTCGATGGGAACAAGAATCACGCGATCTGAATAAATAAAGTGTAACAACCTACTGTTTGCTCGATTGTATATTATACACTTATATTATACCACACAACACAGCACAGCACCGCACCACACCACACCACTAACACAACACACTAATATAACACACACCACATTTACACTAAACGCAATAAAACAAATCATAAACCCACGAGTTTCAATGTTGGTTTTGTCAGACGAGAAAATTGACTTTCAGTTATAAATGAATGTACATGGAAGTACGAAAACTTAAATAATTTTGATGAATAAATAAGTTTCCAATACAATTTATATTGTGGTAATCGAATAGACCATAAAAAGCAAACCTGCGAGCAACCTCCCTAATATTTCAATATCACGGAATACTTCCGAAATCGTCAAGTCTCCGTAACACTACGGCTGACGGAAAAAGCTAATTTGTCTTTTCGGAAAAGTCTTCTTCCGCATCGTAAGCACCTGCAAGAATGTGGATCACCCGACTTTTTTTGTTGGAGATTAAAGAGACGTCGGGGCCTCGATAATATTGGCTATACT